>SNQJ01S0047119.1:59059-82679 GCA_010110895.2 Picea sitchensis | reverse complement strand
TTTCTTAAGTTACCAAGCATCCTTAGCCTACAACCCTAAGGAGTTTCTTGGAGTGATAACAGAAGCTACTAAAAGAGATAAGGAAACACAACATGTTGTCTCTTCTCAAACCCAAAAACCCTCCTTTATTCCTCACCCTAAACCAATCAGTCTCACTCCTCCTTCCACTCCACTAAAGATCCATAAATTGACCAGGGTAGAAATGGTTGAATGTGAACTCAAAGGCCTTTTTAATAAATGTGATGACAAATATTTTCCTAGGCACAAGTGTAAGGAACAAAATATTTTTATGGCCATCTCTGAAGGTGTTTCATAAGATGATGTCGAGGCCCCCCCTTTGGCCGAGTCACCTAAACCCACTAACATGAACCCACTCTCTAACCCTCCCGAAGTTGAACCAGTCATTTCCCTGAATTCTCTCACTGGGTTCTCTACTCCCCAAAACCTCAAGATAATTGGTTACATTAAGCATAGGAAGGTCATCATCCTTGTTGACAATGGAAGCACCCATAATTTTATTCATCACCACATTTCCAAAGAAACTAATTTCTATATATGTGGCGTCAATAATTTTCAAATCATGGTTTCCAAAGACAGGTCCATGAAATGTGGGGCACGTTGTGAAAATGTGTGTCTCCAAATTGGTCAGTACCAGATGAAATATACTATGTTTTCTATCGACATGGGTGGTTGTGACATTGTGTTGGGTGCAAAATGGCTATGGACTATGGGTCCCATTCTCATGGATTTTAATGAATTAACCATGCAATTCAACCAAGAGGGCCAACAATATAAGTTCCAAGGCATCACCGTCGGTTCCTCGGAGATGATTAGTTCCCATTGCATGGAAAATATCCTTAAAAAAGGTCATTCTGGAATTATTTCACAACTCCATGCCATTCACACCAGTGAGACACCCTCTATGCTGCAGGACCTCCAATCCGTCTTGTCCAAACATAAATTTTTTTTTTCCACTCCCCATGGACTTCCTCCTTCCCATGGTGTTCATGATCATTCCATTCCCCTTGTCCCTGACAACCTTCCTCCCAATGTTTGTCCCTATCATCATCCCTTTTCCCAAAAAAATGAAATTGAGAAAATTGTTCAAGAATTTCTCACCGCAGGTGTTATCTGTCCTAATATGATCCCCTACTCTTCTCCTATGGTCATGGTCCTTAAGAAAGAAGGATCTTGGCACATGTTCCCTGAATTCCACACCCTCAACAAACACACCATTAAAGACAAATTGCCCATTCCTTTCATTGATGACCTCTTGGATGAATTGAGTGGTGCCTAGTTCTTTACTAAACTTGATCTGCATTCTGGCTACCACCAGATACATATGAACGAGAAAGAAATTCCTAATATTGAATTTCGAACTCATGAGGGACACTATGAGTTTTTGGTCATGCCCTTTGTCTTGTGTAATTCTCCCTCCACTTTCCAAAGCCTCATGAATTATGTATTCCATCCTTTTCATCGTCATTTTTTCTTAGTTTTCTTTGATGATATCCTCATCTATAGTAAAACTTGGGAAACACATCTTTCTCATGTGGAACGAGTTCTACATATACTCTCTCAACACCAACTTTTCCTCAAACAATATTAATGTGCTTTTGGCACCTATGCAGTTGAGTACTTGGGTCATATTTTTGGCAAGGGAGGTGTCAGGGTGGATCCTAAAAAGATTGAAGCTATGCAGTGTTAGCCTTGCCCAAAGACTCTCAAAATCCTGCATGGATTGATGGATTTAACATGATATTATCGCAAGTTTGTTATCAATTATGGAAATATTGTGGCACATCTCATTGCTCTCCTCAAAAATAATTCTTTCACTTAGACTCTCGTAGTTGATCATGCCTTTCAAACCTTGAAGGAGGCCATGTGCACAACTCCATTCCTAGCCCTTCCTGATTTCACAAAGACCTTTGTCCTGGAATGTGATTCTTTAGGGAGAGGAATTGGAGTAGTCCTTATGCAATATGGTTGACCTTTGGCCTTTACCAAAAAACAACTTTCAGAGCAAAATTTGGGCTAATCAATCTATGAAAAGGAAATGTTGGCTATTTTGCATGTAGTGGATCTTTGGCACCCTTATCTACTCTGGTAGCGCTTCCAAATTAAGACAAATCATCAAATCCTCAAGTATTTTCTGGAACAACGCCCTTCCTCTCTAGAGAAACAAAAATGGGTGACTAAGATATTTGGATATGATTATGAGATCATTTACAAGAAATGAAAAGACAATGTGGTTGTTGATGCACTTTCAAGAAAATATGAAGATTAAGGTTCCCTTTTTTCCCTCTCCTTCATTGTACCATATTGGTTCCAATCTGTCCGCTAGGAATGGCTACAAGATCCCAAAATTTTTCATCTGATCCAAAAAGTGCAGGCCAATTCTCTAGTTTCCCCAGGGTACTCTTGGCATAGTGATGATCTTCGCTACAAAGGTCGTTTGTATTTAAGTAAGAAATCACAACTTAAATCTATGATACTTTCTAATATTCATGCTACACCCACAAACAGTCAAATCTCCTATCACACTACAACCGATTTCGATTCCACCCGCTCTTTGGAGGGATATCTCTATGGATTTTATTGTGGGATTACCTAAATCGGGAAATAAATCAGTCATCATGGTCGTCGTTGATCGTCTTTCCAAGTATGTTCATTTCTGTGATCTTCAACACCCATTTATCGCCTCCACTATGGCTCAACTTTTCATGGATCAGGTCTTCAAGCTTCATGGCATGCCTCATTCTATTGTTTCTAATTGAGACCCCACTTTCATCAGCAATTTTTGGCAAGAACTATTCAAGATATAGGGCACCCAATTGCATCTCAGCACAACTTATCATCCCCAGACTGATGGTCAAACTGAAGTTGTCAACAAGTGTTTGGAAACATATTTGAGGTGTTTTTCATCGGAAAGGAAAAATCAATGGGCTCAATGGTTACTACTAGGTAAATGGTGTTACAACACTTCTTACCGTACACCTACCCACATGACGCCTTTTGAAGCAGTATATGGACAAAATTCACCTTCAATTCTCTCATACCTTCCAAGTGTCTCGAAGGTCCAAGTTGTTGACCAAACACTTATAGTTCGAGAGGCTATTATTCATACCCTTAAAGATAATTTGTTCATGTCCTAGAACTGCATGAAGAAACAAGAAGATCAAGGTCGCTTTGAACTTCAATTTGTTGAAGGAGACCAGGTGTTTTTTAGACTGCAACCTTATAAGAAAAATTCCCTCAAGGATGACCATTGTCAGAAACTAATGCCCAAATTTTATGTTCCTTATACCGTTCTCAAGCATGTGGGACAAGTGGCCTATCAGTTAGATTTTCCCAGTCATTTTAATCTCCATCCTATTTTTCATGTCTCCTTCTTAAAGAAGGTGATTGGAACTATGTGCCAAACTCAAACCAACATTCTCGAGTTGGATGAAGAAGGCTCCATCTGGTTGCATCCACAAGAAGTTTTGGGCTAGCGTGAGCGTCATCTACATAAAAGAACCATCAATGAAGTGTTAGTCCAGTGGAAAGATACAACTCTAGAAGATGCCACTTGGGAACCAACTACCATTCTACAACAATTTCCTCATCTCAATCCTTGACGACACAATTTTTTTTAAGGGGGAGGACATGTTAGGTACCTAACCTCCCTAACCCCTCAAGTAGGTAGAATAATATATTTCCATGTACTAAAGGCCAATATTAATAAGGCCTATCAATAAGGAAGAATAAAGTCAAATGTAAGAAGACCTAATAGAAGCTTCCACTTCTAGAAGGATATTCTTCTAGATTGTTCTTTTGGATAAACATATTTAGTATAAATAGGAGTAGAGGGTATGAGAAGTTTTGTCTTGGATATTATTGTAATAGATATCTTCTCTGCTGGAGGTTTCTCCCCTCAAAGAGGAAAGTGAACATTGCTATCATTAATCAAGGTTCTCTTTCTGGTGTTATTATGGTATTATTATGGTATTGTTCTAGTTATATCATTGTATTCTTACATTTCTAGATAAAACATTTGTTTTTCATACTATTTTATATCTGGAATACTACACCAAACCTAAAATAGAGTCATTCCATCTACCTATGGATGATTAACTGCTGAGAATATTTGCACTTGGAATAGTACCAAGAGAAGAGAAAAAAATTATTCCACAATAGTCATCTATGTTGGTTAGACGGACAAGTCATATGCCCACCCTTTATGAATCAATTGGTATCAAAGAAGGTTTCAAAGGATTGGATAACACCTACATGGTAAATACCTATAGCTAGTACCAAAATAGTGGACAAACATTATTTCCAAGACTATAGGGAGGCATAGGACCATCAATGGTGGGGAATCATCATGAAGAAGATGAAAAGGAATACTTGAAGGTCATATTTTCTCACCTAGAGAAAAGCATTTCTACATTGATAGAATTGGTGACACGGTTATTCATGAAGAAATATAGGGAAGAAAACTCAGTAGAGACTGAACATGAAGAAGATAAGGCACACTGAGTGTTAAGTAACTATACCAGATCTGCAAATATACTTCAATAATACCAAGAATAAACCATAAACCATTCACCATAACATGAACACAAGAATATAGAGAAAACCCTTGAGGTAGGTTAACACCATATATTAATCCTTAAGGAAGGATAACACTCCTCAAGCAATGCTTGATACATTCACAATATTATTCACTATGCTTCATTATATTGCTTACACTTATTTATATAGCTCTCTCTATCTCCTAGGAACCTTCTAGATAGATTTCTCACATTTATTACATCTAACTACCATAGTGGTCCTTTATTAATATAGTGGACCTAGTCCACCTTACATTGAATGACCACATTCTAATATATTAAATGACTTCCACTAATAACACATAACTACATTACCATTGGGTAGCTCCCTAGGTATACTACATTCCATCCCCCTTCACATGTTTCACCCTCGAAACATGAGAAAAAAACATATAATATGTCTGTATAAGAAATGTATCCAACTGGTACCAAGTATGACCATTCATCCATCCCAATGGAAGTCTAACATGATGTCTATATGTTGCCTTGCCACCCTGATATTTCTCTGCATCATGTCGAGGTTGCCATGGGATTGTTTCTGTAGCTTGAACTCTTCCCATAGTGTTGGTATTCCTCCATGCACCTCTTGATCGATTTCCTATCTAATGCCCTGCTAGTGCATAAATGTGTTGATACACATGCCCTTGTCTTGATGACTGTTGTGTCTCTATATGATGTGGATGGCGATATACAACAAATGTAGGTATCTATTCTTTTTTCTTCAAATCTGAAACACTTTGTTCCTTTGAGTCAATGACCTCCTTATCTTCCTAATTATGTCCTCCCTGTAGTTTTCCTTCATCTCCTTCTATAGAATCTGCCTTTGATTCAACTTTAGACTCAACAATAACTCCTTTTCTAGCTTCCATGGGCCCATATTTCTTACTAAGAGACACATCTTGCATTGTAATTTTATTTTTATTGTACCAAAGATTTTTAAACTTCTTTTTCACATTAATATTAATGGTACCCACTGATTCTATCCAAGGATATCCCAAAACAATGTCTTCATCACCCATATCTAGAGCTTGAAAATCTAAATGCAACACATATTTATTCATACTGAGCTTCGAATCTTTAAAAATTTTAACATTTTCACGTAAAACTTGTGTTCTTTGAATATTCTTTGCCGGAACTTGCAATCAATTAACCAACTGAATATTGATAAAATTTTGTTTGCAACTAGGGTTAATAGAAACAATGACATTTTCTTTATGAATACAACCATGGAATTGTAATATAGATTTTCCACATGAAAATCAACTCTTGGTGATGTATTTATCCTTACTCTTTTTATGATACCACTTATCTAAAATTAATTTTTCAAGTGTTTCCTCAGAAAGTGACATCCACTTAGAATGGTGAAATGATTTCCACCATATGAGAGCATCAGCTTTGAAACCCCAGTCTACAAAAGATTTCTACTGCCCTTTACATTCTAACTTGTGGGACTTTAAGAAGTCTTCAATATTAGGACCATAATATTTTCCTATAAAATACATCTTTCTTGGATATTTTTTTAACAACAACTAGGGTTTAAAAATAAATCATTGCAGTAAATCGTGACTTTTTCCGGAAAAACCCTGAAAAACTGTTGAATTTAAAATGCTCATAACTTTGCTTCCCGGACTCCGTTTCAGCAGATGTTTTTTTTGAAATTGAGTTTTTTTCATAGAGGAATTCAAATACCCAATTTATTTTTCCAAATTTAGCTCGTAAATATTCAAATCTGAACCTAAAGTGCGTCACCCTCTTTTTCTTCCCTAGAAAAATTATGCAAAAAGAGAAAAAAATTCTTCCCTTCTTTGGCCAAGGAAAGTGCTCTGATACCAATTGTTAAGTACCAAATACCTGGAAAAAAAATACCACAATAGTACCAAAGATATCTGAATACAATCACCACACAAGATATATGGAACAATATAGAAAACCACCACTTTATTATATCAAAACCCTAGGGGTAGGGAAACACCATACAGTGGATCTTATTATGGAAGGGATCCTCTCCTGTTCACTTGCCTCTTCGAGGGGGAATCCTCCTATTGAGATATAGGTCACAGTACAATAATATGTTCTAAACATCAAGAAGATCCCATGTACAATGATCCAGGTAAAAACCATTATTTTTCTTCATCTTCCCAGATTCCTTTCAAAGTTGAAGCTAAACTTGAAATACCCATGTATGATGGACAAACTAATGTTGAATTCTTAGACATTTGGTTGAAACAATTGGAAGTTTACTTTGGTATTTTATCAAATCCAAGAAACACAACATATTTCATTTTTTCATTTGAAGATGTCCGAACGTGCTTTGTTGTAGTGGGAGAGTTATGTGGATGCACTAAGAATAGGAAAGAATCCTATTGTTATGAAATGGGAGGAATTCAAGGAATTTTTGAAGTCATAATTTTATCCCATAGGGTATGAAGAGGAGTGGCTCATGAAGTGGCAGTACCTTTGGAAAAAAACATGGAAAAGAAGTGAAAGAATACATTTCTAATTTCAAGAGTTAGACCATCAAGTTATCTCTCTCTCTGGAAGAGTCAAGTGTGGTGGTGTATTACCTTGGAGGACTATTCGTCCATATCCTAAGATAATTGTAGCTTCATGGTGTGAAAAGAATAGATGAGGTGAGCAAGAAATATCTTTATATTGAGTTGGACTCCAATAAAGGACAATATCACATGATCCAAGAAGAAACCATCATGAAAAGAGACAAGAATATTCCATCCACAACCAAGAAAAGGAGGGATCCTAATAGGCATCACAAACATTGTGATGTGTGTTGTTCCAGAATCTGTACTTAAGGCTTAAGAAAGTACAGTGTCTAGGCATCCGAAAGTGAGTAAAGGATAAAATAGGGAAAGAGTCAACCTTCCAGAAAGGAAGCTAAGGTTGTTTTCCAGGCTGTTGTTGTCTCACTTCCAACTGTTCCAGAATGTTTATATCTCGTTCAATCGCAGCCCACGAATGCTCAAGTTCTACCCAGGTATTGGTTGTTTTAAGTATAGTATCAAAAAGGTTTAAGGCGATATGGGTTTGATCCGATAAACTGAGTTCAATATTAGGCTATCTTTCAATGGGGACAGTCATAGAGGAACAATAAATCAAAAAGTGAGTTCGAGGTTTTTGATGTTGTATCAATTTGATCTTATAAAAGAGAACTTTTGAATTCAATATTAAAGATACAATGCAAACCAAAGGCCTTTTTCCGTAACTGAGTTATATTTTAAATAAATGGTGTGTGAAATGTGAGAAAAACATTAAGTTGTCTATAACGCGAGGCTCCTATCAAGGGCGAATCTCACCCTGTAAACAGAATAAGAAAATAAGATAAGAAGAAATATGATGAAGCATAAAATATGACAATCTAAAAGGTTCACAGGTCTTGTACCTGCTAATAGCTGATACAGAGGAAAAACTGAAAACAATATAGATGGCTAAAGATTTATCACCACGGTAGAGTCTTTACTAAATTGCAATGAAGCATTCATCAGACATATATATAAGCGAAATGAAATTGAATATGAAATCACAGAGAAAACAAACTCATAACACAGTCTTGACGAAATCAGAAGTCTCTGGATTGCTTTTTATTAATTCTCAAAAAGGAGATAGTCTCTATTACAATTGACCAAAAAGGTCCAGCCCCCTTTTTTCTTTCTTCAAAGTGTATATTTATACAAATTTCTATATGCTGGAATCTCAATCATTCCAGAGGTTTTCGGTTACAACAAAAGGAAATTAATCATTTCAATTCTTTGTCTCTATCCTTATTTGGTACTGGAAACCTGCCCCTTCACATGCTCTGTGCAAGTGACACACTTCTCCACTAGCTGGGATATCAACCTAGAAGGTTCTGCTTGATTATTTGCCTCAAAAGTGTAACAATCCTTCACTAATTGTGGCAATTTTCCTTCCACCTGTTGGTCTTTGGCGTTGATAGAACATAATTGTACACTCGGTTTAATTAGCCATTTATCTATTTGGACTATGTCCATCTAGGTTATTTGTGATATTTCAACCAACTCTCTTTCTTCCATTTCCTTGGTATTGAGAAGATGCTTGGCTGTATTGATGTGGCCCAATATCTCAGTGTTTCTTTCACCATCGAAACCCAACCAACTCCCATCTAGAAAACTGAAAATTTCTTCACAAGATTTTCTCACCTCTTTAGCTTGTTGTCTTCCTTATGATATGTTATGCTCCCATTCCATCAGCAGGATGTTACCTTGGGTCCTCTCTATGATGGAAAACCTGGAACTACTGCCTGTTTCCCTTTTCATCGTGGCTATAATAGCTTCTTGGAAAGCAACCCGAGCCACCCCAACTCCCTTTTCTCTGAGAGAGAAGTTTTCCAGTACTCGATCAATGAGTTGGCAGTTGTTTTGAATTGTTTCCACCTTAGCAAGTAGACCTTGTTGAGTTGCTGACACTCTTTTTCTGATTTCTATAGCTTGGGATTGAAATATCCCGATATCAATTACTTGGTTTTCGACAAAGTCTAATTTGGCCTGTAGCTACCCTATCAATTCTCCTTGTTGGCCTATCAGTATTTGACTATTCTGAGACATCATCTGTGTCTGTTCGAAATCAGCTTTGAGCTGCTCGATTTCCTTTTGATCAGCTACTCTTGCTTGCTCTATACCTGTATTCGCCTGATCTTTGGCAGTTGCCTCTGCTATAGCTAGTTTAGCTTCTAATGTTTTGATCAAGCAATTTTTTCACTTCAGCTGATCCTTTAGGGTCCCGACTGAAAATTGGTTGGTTGTAGCGAAAGCCCCCAATGTCCCTGCTATTTGAGTTGTAAATTCTTCTTTTTTCATAGCCCTCCCATCAGTTGAAATTTTAAATTTCTTGGATTTCATGCCTGCCTCTTGATAAAATTCGTGTTTCACGATATCCTTTCTTTTCTTATCGAAAAAGAATTCGTTCGGTGGTAGCTCTTCCATAGTTATAGGCATTAATTCTTCACCAAAAATCCAACCTGCATCTGGGATCCCCTTTATGGACTGTAGGGGGTAACAGTAACGATGGGATTTTCGATCTGCTTAGATGATTTCCCCGGAGTAACAACTGAGGTTGGCTCGCTTGGAGGGTTGGGAGTCTCAGCTTCCTGTTTTGGGCCCCCAGTTTGCTCTTTCTTTTATGGTGTTCTTCTCGGTCGGGTGTTGAATCTTTGGAGCTCTCGGATTTTGTTTCCTACACCTATACAGTCATTGGGTTCACACCCTGTAATACTAGGGGGAGATAGCTCTGCCGGTGTTCTTGGAATTTGAAAACATCGGCCCTCTCTTCAGGCGACAGGGATTGTATCCAACCCAAAACTTCGGCATACGATCTCGTGCCTCAGAAAACATCCTCATGAGGCAAATTCTCGTGTTCAAATATTTTAACGCCACAACTAGCCATGTGATTACTCATGACCCTGTGTGGGTCGTGTTTCTTGAATTCGATGTGGACCAATTTAATATCTTCTAAGCCTACTACCTCATCCTTTCCATGCCCGAAATATAATAAAGAATAGGTATTTAAATGAATGGGGAAAGGTGGCCATGCCTTCTTCGAAAATCCTTTAAGCTCTTTTCTTATGCCACCAATCACGGTTTTCCTAGCGATTTCACGAAAAACCAACCTATTGGGTATAAATAATGGTAGAGCATGTGGAGTAATAGAAGCGCCGAAAACCCTGATGTATGAAAATTCTGCCTCCACATACCAGTCGGCCACGCTGCTCAAATTGGCTGTGATTCTATCTGAGATCCTAAGCGGTGGATTACCAAAGATGGTGACATGCATCGGTACCATTACCCAATTGAAAATTTTGTATATGAAATCGATGGCGTTATCCTCCCAAAGATTTGAATGGTATACATGGATAGGCTCAACATCAGATGGAGCCTAGCTCCAGATCATTAAGGGAAAAGGCATCATGAAACACACGCCATCCATGATGTATGTGGAAATAAAAAATGAAGTGGCCTTCCCACTTGCCTTCTGCGTCCAATATTCTCTAATCCGACTGGTTAGACTATCTGACAACAATTTGGCCCAGTCGAAGGAACATCCTTCCATGACTGTATGCATCAGAGGCACCCACAGGAGGAAAAAATGTGTGGTGTCCTCCCTCCCATACAATCTACAGGTCATCATTTTTATGTATTTGAACTACGGTTCCAAGGAAGATATGGAATAAACTTAGTTACTATCCTCCCTAAACTTCGCGGGGTGCGATACCCAATCCTTGATCAAATTAGATAAGATTTTTCCATATTGCTCACATTCCTTCTATTTAAAATCCTCTAGAAACTCGACATTGTATGTGAAGTTTGGCGTGGATGACAATTTGTACATCTCTTGTAAGTGTTTTGGACTAAAGGTCCCAATAGTGACCTTTTGCTCATTGATGATGGTTCTCGTCGAGATATCTACATGGTCTAGCACCCATCGGATCATATCATAGTAAGGAAGAAGACGTGGTCTGGTCGCTACTTTATGCATCTCTGCTTGGATGATGATCTTGTATTTGGTGGCCAAGTTGTCCTTCTCATTATCACTGGAATCATCTGAACAATCTACCAATTCGGACTGCAAAATATCGAAGATGTATGACCAGGTTCTGACAGAATCAACACTTCGTGGTGAAGTATCAGAAACATTATCTGAGCCTTGCCTTGAACTCTCAACACTTGCCTTGGACGCTTTTCATGGGGCCATGACAGAGGATTTTGATTTAGTTCTCCTGCGGTAAAAATATGTATACATACAGAAATCAGTTTGTTGAGAAGAGCTTCTCTGTGCAAAATAGAAATGAGCTTTGTGACACTGAAAGAAAGAGACCTATATCTTCAACCATTTAAAACCTAGACGTCATTATGAACAGAATGGTCAAATCATTTTTAGAGACAGATTTAGCAATAAAAACCATATCCTTACTTGTCACTTCGCCTCATTTCCAATTAATTCCATAAATTTCGACGGTTCGTGACACAAGTTGGCGCAAGGAACATTTAAATTTACCTCGTAGACTATACATATTATTATTTGTATTAAACACTGATTAAGCTAGCTTAGCTTCTTTAATCAGGCTTTCTTAAACTTTAATCAACCTTTCGGTGTTCGTTGTATTGGGATTTTTCACTCTAACATTTCAAGCCCCTAAAACCCGAGATCGTGATGATGTGATCTAGTTAAGCGAAAACGTAATCTGGATTAAGCATTTAATTAATCATGTTTTAATTAATATCATGACTTCGCGACTCGGGGCTTCGAAGGTATAGTTCCCAGGAGGAGCGTATGCCGAATCGTGAAATTCCAATATCGTGATGATGTGATCCAGTTAAGCCTGAAAGTAAATCGGATTAAGTGTTTTAATTAATTTATTTTTAAGTAATATCGCAACTTCGCGACTCGGGGTTTCAAAGGTATAGTTTCTGGGAGGAGCGTATGCCGAGTCGCAAAATCCTGCCCAGTTTAACTATGGTTAAAAACATATTCATCCCTGACGCTAACCCAGGTAACTTTTGTGAATGTCTCGCGATTTCTCCTATCGGAGTTGTGACGGTAAGGTTTTTTGAGATAGTGAACGCCGAGACGCGAAACCCCGATAGCACTTGACTAGGGTTTAAGGAACCTTACTCTCGGATTTAACCTGAGGTAAGCCTTTTAAAATATTTTTGAAACTTTGTGCATCAGGGCTTGTAAACATTGCAACTTTTAACTCCTGAAACGTGATATCCTGAGGTAAAGAAAAGTGAAAAAGTTCGCTCAACGGTTAAAAGGTAATGGCTTAAGAGCATAACGGCCATCGCCACTATATATATCAGGACTACTAAGATTTTTAGTGGGTAAGGTCATGAAGTAAAAGAAAACTTAAAGTCCAACCTTTGATTTAAAAATTACATTTAAACTAGTTGAAAAAGGCAGCTCCAACATAGGCTCCAACTAGGGATCTCGTCTCCCTACGATATGGGAAGAACAATAGACCACATGCCTGTATTAGCTAAATGGAGTCATTGGTTTTACTTCTGCGAAACTTGCTTAAGGTAAAAGGGATACAGAGGGAAGAAGAGATTTCATATTTTACTTCTGAAAAGCTTTTCAACACTCAAATACGTTTCACACTCAGTTGCAGTCCCTTTCATGACTTTCTCTTTCTCTTTACTGAATTTAGGTTTGCATTAAGACGATCAAGACAGTCCTAGGAAATCCAACAGATCTTGTGGCTTTTGGTTTGCATCAAATGAATTTTATTAAATGTTTTTAATCGGGGATCCTTGTTTGAACTTAGGATGTAGATCCAGTTTCGAGAGAATTGATTACCGGAGTAGAGTGAGATTCATGTATAACAACCTTACAGATATCTCAGATATTGCTTCACTGCCAGCGAGCCTATTCAGTACCCCAGTGAAGTTATCTGGCCCTTTTGTTGAATTTCCTTTCACCACTTCGGAATATATTTATGCATTTAAATGCTGAGACGAGGGTAATCATTTCTTAATTTCCTTTCATCGTGTTTTCAGACTAGATGGACAATTAAATATGACTTTCCTTTCACCATATGTCTTATAATTTACTTTTTAGAACACGAAGTGGGGGGAAATCAGTTTGTATGAGGGGTGATATCTGCATAATATTTTGCAATGGAGGTCTATCAATTTACTTTGTTTACTCAGTACCAACCTTCCCTTAACTTTCACCACACCTTAGCCCGCAGGGAAAAAGGAAAAAAATTATTTCTAGGGGTCTTCGTTCAAGCAAGCCTCAATCTTTCGAAACTGTTGAAAAACCTAGAATAGTCAGGATCAATCTATGCATCACTTTGTTTAGTAAGAGACTGAGGAGTTGTGAATACCAACTTACTTTCCAAAATATGCTTTACAACTTTCAAAGTTAAAACGTAATCTCTTCTCCCCATGCATATAAACCTGGAAAGATGTTTGGATTTTTAAGACAGTAAATCTAAAGACCGAAAGAAAGGTGATGGACAAAGATCTGTACACTGAGAAACAGGGGTCAAAAATTAAAACTGGCTCTTGAAAACCCTTTTTTTTTTTTTTTTTTGGAGATGCTTTATTTTCCCTGNATCTAGGTGAAATTCTTAGGACCCAGGATAAGGGGTTGTTTCTCTTTTTTAATAACCAGTTAAGCGAAAACATTATATTTATGAGATCATTACGACTCTTTGAAGATCTTTGTTTTGAAAAATAAAATTCTCAGGGATTCATACCTTTGCCTTACCATTTTAAAATAAAAAAAAACCTTTTCTATCACCAGTTTTCGGCGAATTTATTCTCTGATATATGCCCTTTTGTTTATTCCTTCCACTTGTTTGAGCAACAAGACATAATCTTGAAAGGATAAAAACATGGAAAGTATCAGGTTATTTTATTTTATTTTATTTTGAATGTATTGAAAATTCCGTATCTTAAATTTTTTACAAAAATCACTGACTTGATTAATTATTTGTGAAAGTAAAATTACCAAAAAAAAATTATGAAATAGAAAGAAAACACAAACTGGTATATACAATGGATTTTTTTGGGGAACCAACTATTACATATAATGTTTTAAATAATGCCCGTTGACAGGGGCGTTGAGGATTTTACCGTCCAGGTTTTCTAATAAAAATGATTTTTTTTCATTCAGAAGCTGGGACTCTCAATGGTCCATACCAAATATGATCGAATTTACCATGTTTTGCTGATTCTTCCTTCCTAGCATCCCATCTCAAGACCAAATCACCCAGGAGAAACTCTTTGTCTTTTGTCTTACGGTCGAATAACATTTTCATGTCGTCTTGGTATTTTTGCAACCTTTCGTCCACTTCGACCTTGTGATGTTGTACTTCGATCAACTGATTTATCCTCCTTGTGAAATGATTTGGTTCTTCTTTCTCATCTTGCCACAGTTTCATTACAGGAAGTGCCAAGTTTATGGGTAATACCACGTCGGTCCTGTACACCATATGGAAAGGAGAATTTCCGATAGATTTCTTTGTGCCTATCCGATTTTCCCATAAAGCGTATTTTAGATGTACATGCCAAGATTTTTTGTTCTCATTCAACACCTTCTTAATTATATTGATCAGAATCTTGTTTGAAGACTCGGCTAGTCGATTTCCTTGGGGGTAATATGCCATGGAATGGCCGAGCACGATATTGTATTTTTGGCAAAAACTGATCATAGCCATAGATTTAAAAGCTTGGGCATTGTCGGTAACTATTTTTCAAGGGCAGTCGAATCTAGATAAAATGTTCTCTTCTAGGAAATCTATTACTACCGAATCAGTTGCCCTTCTGGTTGGAATAGCCTCCACCCATTTAGTGAAATAATCTGTGGCAGTTAGGATCCATTTGTGTTGAGTGCTAGAATGGGGGTTAATTTCGCCTATAAAATCTAGTCCCCATTGTTGAAAAGGAGCCTTTGTTTTGACTGGGAGTAATGGTAGCATTGGGAGTTTGTGCTTTCCTGCGAACAATTGGCAACGATTGCAGGTTCTAACTTTGGCATTGTCATCTGAGAAAAAATTTGGCCAATAATACCCTTCCCTCATGATTTTATAAGTTGTCACCCTCCAAGCGTGATGTCCCCCGCACACTCCTTCATGAAGTTCACTTATAACCTTCTATGTTTTCGATTCAACCAAACAAATCAGCAGGAAGCCAAGTGGATCCTTCCAATATAACTGACTTTTAGTTATACAATACTTGACCGCATGCAGTTTTAGCATATTGGCTTTGGATGGGGATAAATCACTCGGGCATTTCAAAGTCAGTAGGTAGGACACTATGTTTTTGTACCAATCAGAGGATGCAAACTTTTCTTCGATTCTGATTGCACTTGTTTGCTCATCAAGCTCGTTCATATCCTCACCCTCTTCATATCCCTGTAATCTATTTATGTCGAGGGCTCTGAAATTTGATTTAGCTAAGAGTTTAGCCAAACCTTTTCCTTTTACCAATTTCGTTGGTTTTATCTCTAGGTCAAATTCTTGAATTTTGGCAAGCCATCGTCCCTTTTTTCCATCACTGTCGGATTGAACCAAAATATCCTTTACAGAACTGGTAGGTACATACACAATTATCTTGGAATGCAACACATAGGTTCTGAATGCTTTCAACACCTTCACCATAGCATACACTTGCTTTTCCATTATATCATATTTAAGTTCTACGTCTCTGAGACTCTTGCTAAAAAAGGCTATCAGTTGTTCGAAACCTTCTTCATTTTTCTAGAGGAGTACCACGGTGATTGTGTGTTCGGAGGCGAACGAGAAAATAAGAAAATATTTTAGATAATCAGGGATTGCCAGTATAGGTGACTTTCTTATGAATTTCTTGATGTGTGCAAACACTTCTTTTGCTTCGGCTGTCCATTTCACTTCGCTATTCTTTTTTAGCATATCTGTGATCAATTTCACGATTTCAGCAAAGTTTAGAATAAATCTCCTCAACAAATTTACTTTTCCTAAGAATGACTGAATTTCTTTTACATTCCTAGGAATATTTATAGTATCTATAGCCTCAATGCTTTTAGAATCAATTTTAATACCATCTTGAGACACAATATGGCCCAAGAGTTTTCCTTCTTGCACGGCGAAGTGAGACTTTTTGGGATTTAAAGACAAACCAAACCTGCGGCATTTCTCAAACGTCTGCTTCATATGTATCAGATGATCTTCATCAGATTTAGAAAAAATAGTTAGATCATCAAGATAAATGACCACAAATTTGTCTGTTTCATCGATGAAAGAAATGTCCATAGCACGTTGGAAAGTTGTGCCTGCGTTCATTAGACCAAAAGGCATTTTATCATACATAAAAGTACCCCAAGGGGTAGTGAAAGTTGTTTTCTCTTTATCTAGTTCATTTACGGCAATTTGATTATACCCAGAGAACCCGTCGATCATCGACATCCTGTTTGCCCCATCGACATCCTATTTTCCCCAACTACCTTTTCTAAAACGTGATCCATTTTGGGTAGAGGGTAGTTATCTTTGAGGGAGGACTTATTCAGATTTATAAAGTCCACACACAATCTAATATCCCCGCTCTTCTTTCTGACCGGGACCAGGTTTGCTACCCAATCGAAATATCTCAGAGGTACTATTATTTTTGCATCCAAAAGATTTTTAACTTCCTTTTTTACCACAGGAAATAAAATAGGGTTGATCTGTCTAAGTTTTTTTCGAAAGGGTTTGACACCAGGTTTTAGAGGAATCTTGTGTTCGATCACAGCAGTGTCGTAGGTTCTCATCTCTTAGTAATACCAAGCGAAAACATCTTTATACTGTTCGAGCAAGTATTTATACTTTATTTTTACCTCAGGAGGAAGATACTTGATATTTTTACCATCCTAGGTTCTTCTTTGGTCCCTACATCACAGTCTTCAACCTCCTGTGGTTGGGGTTGTAGGGTGGATTTCAAGGGTATGTCATTCTGATCGAACAATCTCTCTAGGGGGATCAGTCCTTTCAGAATCTGATTGTTCTTTAGAACCAGCATGCAATGATTTGAAATATTTTCCTCGAACTCTTGAGGGTCCTCTCCTTCTTGCATGATCCATATGTGATCATTTTGATTCTCTTGATCAATGTGAGTTTCAAAGAAGTCGCCCACTGCTTCGAGGAATTTCCTGATTTGTTCATCATCCTCGAAAACCTGCCAGTGTTCTATGTTGTTCGGGATGGATGGTCTGTGCCTTACCTCTATGTTGTATTTTAATTTAAAAGATGTAGAGGGGGCGAACGTCGAGGCTGCCTTGGCTAACGAATCGGCCTGCAAATTTTCGGCGCATGGGATGAAGTGGATATTTACATATGAGAATAAATTTTCCATTAGATCCCAGGCGCAATTTTTGTACGATCTCAATATCAGGTGCTTGGCCTGGTATTGTCGATTTATCTGTTTGACTATCAACTCTGCGTCTCCATATACTTCTAGGTTCTTTATGTTCAACTTCCTGGCAGCTTCCAATCCTAATATTAAGGCTTCATACTCACATACATTGTTGGTGTAGTCTATATCCCATTGAAGCCTGTAAGAGAAAGGGACAACAAATTTATTTCCAGGTGCCACAAAAAGTACCCCTACACCTGCTCCTTCACATGACAGGGCATAGTCAAAAAACATTTTCCAGATCCCAATGCTATGCATATTTTCTGATTCTTTCTCATCTATGTAATTTTCTTCTGTGTAGCTATCTATACCATCATCAAAAGACAAAATACAATTTCCTAGATCTTGATCAGCAATGTAAACAGGAAAATTGTTAGGATTCTGAGGATCACTCACTGTATAGGCTAACCTTGTTTCCCTATATAATCGAGTAAGTTGTCCACCAAACATAGGAATTGTGGCGTAAGTCATGTCTAGTTGGAGGGACCCCCCAAGTTTGGCTCCCCACGACCTTGATAGCAGTAAGCCATACTTTAGGGGCATATCAGCAATAACTACATCCATAAGGATGCTTTTGAATGGGACCTATGCAAGGGTGACTACTAAATATTTTATCATACCCATGCACTTAACTCTTCTCGAATCAAAAGAGTAGAGATATCTATAAGGCTGGGTGATCTCGAGGACTAGTCTATCCATAATAGTTTTGGGCATCACATTATGTGAAGCTCCATAGTCTAGCATGCAGTTATGTAGCAGTCGATCATGCACATTTAGGGTGATATAGAAAGGAGCGATGATGTCTCTGACACCCTCAAAATGTGGACCAAAAATGATATTGGGCTTATCATCTTCCAAGTTTAACACGTCAAATTGACTTTCTTGATCTGAACAACCTATCACTTTGGTTATTTTTTTTCGATATGCAGGATTCTTTGCTAATTCAACCAGAGGGATCGTTATTTTGATCCTATTTATCTCATTTTCAAAACTAAAACCGCCACTACCTTTGTCTGTTTCTCTGGTTGAAACCTCAGACTATCTCTTCTCCAACTTATTCATCTGAGATGATTTATTACTTGTGAGTTTATTTACCAGTGTGGGTGTCTCAGCTGTCTTGATTTCCCTTGTTTGGGTTTCAACCTCCTTCGTTTTAGGATCCAACAAGTCTGCCCCTTTTATTTTGTTAGTAGATGTTTCGGTCTCTTTTGGGGCTGGCACGTATACTTCACCTCTAGGGAGAATTTTCTTGGGTTGAGGAATCAACGTAGTCTTGTTTCTAGATCTCAGTTTATACCTAAGTTGGATCTCAACCATTACAGAATCGGTCGTTTGTTGACATACACTGAATCAATATTGTTTATATCATCATCTTCATTTGATGGTTGCTGTGTGTTTAAAGACTTCTCATAATCTTCTTTAGTTACATAAGGTTGAGTGCAGTCGTCACCCAAATTTGTCACATCTTTTTCCAGACCATCGAAATCTTCCAGGTCATTTCCTCCTATGAAATTTTCATTTTTCAAAGGGGTTTGAATTTTCTGATCTTAATTTTTAGTCTGTCTTTGTTGATTTTGAAGATTGGGGTTTCTCCTGAATTCTCTTTTAACGAAAGGATCAGCCTTAGATTGATCCAACTCCATCCTAGAAATTTTATTTGACAATTCCTTAATTATCCTAGCCATATCATCCATTTTGTCGTACGCGGATCTATTAGACCCTGAGGGTCCCGCTTGTTCCCTAAAACGTCTAGTTTCTCGGTTTTCCATTTCTACCTTAGCTTTCAACTTGCTAGAAGACATCATATTAGATTCGATTTCCACAGCATCATCCTGCATTCGGGTTAAGGTAGCCCCTCTTATTTCTCTTAAGAGAAGGGAGAAATCAGGTTCGAAATCTCCCGTGAAGGTTACTTTGGCTACAGGTTGGGATGGTTTAACTCCGGCTGGGATTTTATTATATAGCTTATTAAATCTTTGAATAAATTCCATAACTGTTTCCGAATTATTTTTCTTTAAAGATCTGAACTCAATCAAATAATACAAGTGGTCTTTCCTTTAAACCAATTGCCTAAGGAAGGAGTCTTCTAGGGCATCGTAGGATAATATCGATCCTACGGGTATGCTTCGAAACCAGGTTCGTACCTTTCCTTAAAAAGTTTGAAGAAACAACCTCGAATACACGTCTTCGTGCTCGAGACCTAGGATATCCGCGAACTAATCAAAGAAGTTTATATGTTCGGTTGCGGTCAAGTCTCCTTCCCCTATAAATTTTGGTAAGTTTTTTATATAATTTTCAGGAAGGTCATCAAGAGGGATAGGTAGGACCATAGGTGCATATCTCATAGCCACTTTAGCGAAAACTCTGGGAGGCAGGAGAGGCCCTTGGCCTCCCATTCCTCCTCCTGGAGCCCCTCCACCTCCTAAAACTCCTCCACCTCCAAAAACCCCTCCTCCTCCTCCTCCAGCGGTTGCCGTCAGTACTACTGGATAGGGAAATGGTGTATTTTATAGAGGGTTCTGGAACACTAAAAGAGAATCTTTATCTTCTTCGTGGGATGATAAAACCAAAGATGAGTGATAAGGGATGCGAGGACTTGGCTCTTCGGACTTGAAATAAATGTAATCAGGGGAACCCGCGGGCATATAATCTGATTGTATGGTATACTCTTTAAGACTCGACAAGGTCATGAAATCTAAATGAAGAGTCAGAGGGATATCAACCACTAATAAATTCACTGCGGGGTTTTTACCTTTGTGAACGATAGAGGTTGTCGGATGGATTTCACTTTTAATCTCAGGGCTAGCTAAAATTGGATTGATGGTTTTGGGAGGGGAACTGTGTGAATTTGAAGGTTCAAATGAACTCTTGATCTTGGGTTGTGGGTACTTAAGTTGGTAGACTACAGTAGTTGTCTTAAGGGAACATCTAGTTTTCCATATTTTTTCGGGATCGGAAACAGGCGTGGTCTGCTTTCCCTCTAGGTTTTGTCTGGTATTCCTTCGACCAGATGCAAACTTACTTAAACGTGGAGTCGCCAAGTGAAAGATAATAAAATCCTTTAGAGGGTCTTCACTCTTTGTTCACTATCAAAGGGTGAAACTTGCGAGAATGTCGTTCTTCCCAGGGAAAAGGTTTCGTAACTTCGTCCCCGACAGCGGCACCAAAAAGATGTTGTTCCAGAGTCTGTACTTAAGGCTTAAGAAAGTACAGTGTCTAGGCATCCGAAAGTGAGTAAAGGATGAAATAGGGAAAAGAGTCAACCTTTGGGAAAGGATGATAAGGTTGATTTCCAGGCTATCGTTGTCTCGCTTCCAATTGTTCCTAAATGTTTATATCTCATTCAATCACAACACATGAATGCTCAAGTCTACCCAGGTATTGGTTTTTTTAAGTATAGTATCGAAAAGGCTTAAGCTGATATGGGTTTGATCCGATAAACTGAGTTCAATATTAGGCTGTCTTCCAATGGGGACAGTCATAGAGGAACAGTAAATCAAAAAGTGAGTTCAAGATTTTTGATGTTGTATCAATTTGATCTTATAAAAGAGAACTTTTGAATTCAATATTAAAGATAAAATGCAAACCAAAGGCCTTTTTCCGTAATTGAGTTATATTTTAAATAAATGGTGTGTGAAATGTGAGAAAAACATTAAGTTCAAACATTAAGTGATAACGTGAGGCTCCTATCAAGGGAGAATCTCACCCTATAAACAGAAGAAGAAAATAAGATAAGAAGAAATCTGACGAAGCATAAAATATAACAATCTAAAAGGTTCAAAGGTCTTGTACCTGCTAATAGTTGATACAGAGGAAAAACTGCAAACGATATAGATGGCTAAAGATTTATCACCATAGTAGAGGTTTTACTAAATTGCAATGAAGCATTCATCAGACATATATATAAGAGAAATGAAATTGAATATGAAATCACAGAGAAAACAAACTCATAACACAGTCTTGACAGAATCAGGAGTCTCTGGATTGCTTTGTATTAATCCTCAAAAAGGAGATAGTCTCTATTACAATTGACCAAAAAGGTCCAACCCCCTTTTTTCTTTCTTCAAAATGTATATTTATACAAATTTCTATATGCTGGAATCTCAATCATTACAGAGGTTTTCGGTTACAACAAAAGGAAATTAATCATTTTAATTATTTGTCTCTATCCTTATTTGGTACCGGAAACCTGCCCCTTCGCATGCTCAGTGCAAGTGATGCACTTCTCCACTAGTTTGGATATCAACCTAGAAGGTTTTGCTTGATTATTTGCCTCAAAAGTGTAACAATCAATTACCAATTGTGGCAATTTTCCTTCCACCTGTTGGTCTTTGGCACTGATAGAACATAATTGTACACTCGGTTTAATTAGCCATTTATCTATTTGGACTATGTCCGTCTGGGTTATTTGTGATATTTCAGCCAACTCTCTTTCTTCCCTTTCCTTGATATTGAGAAGATGCTTGGCTGTATTGATGTGGCCCAGTATCTTAGTGCTTCTTTCACCATCGAAACCCAACCAACTCCCATCTAGAAAACTGAAAGTTTCTTCACAAGATTTTCTCACCTCTTTAGCTTTTTGTCTACCTTTTGATATGTTATGCTCCCATTTTTTCAGTAGGATGTTACCTTGGGTCTGCTCTGTGATGGAAAACCTGGAACTACTGCCTATTTCCCTTTTTTCTGTGGCTATAATAGCCTCTTGGAAAGAAACCTAAGCTACCCCGGCTCCCTTTTCTCTAAGAGAGAGGTTTTCTAGTACTCGATCAATGAGTTGGTAGTTGTTTTGAATTGTTTCCACCTTATCAAGTAGACCTTGCTGAGCTACTGATACTCTTTTTCTGATTTCTATATCTTGGGATTGAAATATCCCAATATCAATTACCTGGCTTTCGGCGAAGTCTAATTTGGTCTGTAGCTTCCCTATCAATTCTCCTTGCTGGCCTATCTGTATTTGATTGTTCTGAGCCATCATCTGTGTCTGTTCAAAATTGGCTTTGAGCCACTCGATTTCCTTTTAATCGGCTACTCTAGATTTCTCTATACATGTATTCGCCTGATCTTTGGCAACTGCCTCTGCTGTAGCTAGTTTAATTCTAATGTTTTGATCAAGTGATTTTTTTTCTTCCGCTGATCCTTTAGGGTCCCGACTGAAAATTGGTTGGTTGTAGCGAAAGCCCCCAATGTCCATGCTATTTGAGTTGCAAATTATTCTTTTTCCATAGCCCTCCCATCAGTTAAAATTTTAAATTTCTTGGATGTCGTGCCTACCTCTTGATAAAATTCCTATTTCACGACAGCCTTTCTTTTCTTATTGAAAAATAATTCGTTCAGCGGTAGCTCTTCCATAGTTATAGGCATTAATTCTTCGCCAAAAATCCAACCTGCATCTGGGATCCCCTTTGTGGACTATAGGGGGGTAACAGTAATGATGGGATTGTCGATCTGCTTAGATGATTTCCCCATAGTAACAACCGAGGTTGGCTCGCTTGGAGGGTTGGGAGTCTTGGCTTCCTGTTTTGGGCCCCCAGTTTTCTCTTTATTTTCTTGGTGTTCTTCTCGGTCAGGTGTGTTGGGTATGTGTTATATTCTTTGCATGTGTGTGTGTGTGGGTGCGTCAGATATGACAAAACAATTTTGGGCGATTTTTGCTATTTTTAGCTTATTTGTAAATTAATCCTGGATTAAGGGATTAGGGTTTTGGTATCTACGGAATACCTAAAAACATTGTATATATTGTATGGTGAATGGTGAAATTCGATATAATGAAAATAATAAAGGTTTTCCCGATTGAGGGTTTCCGGTAAAAATCTTTGTGTACTCTGTGTATGAGCCATTGATTAATTTATGTATTGCTTAAGAATCTATATGCATTTCTTTACTTCGCAGGTTTAAAACTTACATGTGGTATCACAACACGTTTTTGGCTTCAGAGGGATGCCTTTGTTGCTGAGGGTTTGGCTCGGTCTTGATAGATCAAGTTTATCTTGGGTCTATGATAAACCTGGGTTCAGTGGGAGATTTTTCCGTGGATATTCGAGTAAAGTAAGAGGAATGGCAAGCTCATCTAGAATCGAGATAGAGAAGTTCAATGGTAAAAACTTTGAGCTATGGAAGCTCAAGATG
>SNQJ01S0047119.1:10686-59049 GCA_010110895.2 Picea sitchensis | reverse complement strand
TGGAGAATGGTGAAATTCGATATAATGAAAATAAGAAAGGTTTTCCCGGTTGAGGGTTTCCGGTAAAAATCTCTGTGTACTCTGTGTATGAGCCATTGATTGATTTCTGTATTGCTTAAGAATCTATATGCATTTCTTTACTTCGCAGGTTTAAAACTTACAAGGTGCTGAATCTTTGGAGCCCTCAGCTTTCGTTTGCTACACCTCTACGGTCGTTGGGTTCACACACTGTAATATTGGGGGGAGATAGCTCCACCGGTGTTCTTGGAATTTGAAAACATCGGCCCTCTCTTCAGGTGAGAGGGCTTGTATCTGACCCAAAACTTCGGCATAAGATCTTGTGCCTCGGAAAACATCATCATGAGGTGAATTCTCATGTTCAAATCTTTTAAGGCCCCAACTAGCCATGTGATTACTCACGACCCTGTGTGGGTCATGTTTCTTGAATTCGATGTGGACCACTTTAATATCTTCTAAGGTTGTTGCCTTTGCCTTTGCATGCCCAAAATCTAATAAATAATAGGTATTTAAATGAATGGGGAAATGTGGCCATACCTTCTTTGAAAATCCTTTAAGCTCTTTGCTTATGCCACCAATCACGGTTTGCCTAGCGATTTCGCGACAAACCAGCCTATCGGGTATAAATAATGGTAGAGCATGTGGAGGAATAGAGGAGCCGAAAACCCTGATGTATGAAAATTTTGCCTCCATGTACCAGTCGACCACGCTACTCAAATTGGTCACGATGCTATCTAAGATCCTGGGCGGTGGATTACCGAAGATGGTGACATGCATCGGTACCATTACCCAATTGAACATTTCATATTTGAAATCGGTGGCCTTATCCTCCCAAATATTTGAATGGTATACATGGATAGGCTCGACATCAGATGGAGCCCAACTCCAGCTCATTAAGGGAAAAGGCATCATGAAACACATGGCGTCCATGATGTATGCGGACATAAAAAATGAAGCGGCCTTCCCACACGCCTTCTACGTCTGATATTCTATAATTCGACTGGTTAGACTATCTGACAACAATTTGGCCCAATTGAAGGAACAACCTTCCGCGAGTGTATGCTTCAGAGGCACCCACGGGAGGAAAAAATGTGTGATGTCCTCCCTCCCATACAATCTACAGGTCATCATTTCTATGTATTTGAACTGCGGTTCCAAGGAAGATATGGAATAAACTCTGTTATTATCCGCCCTGAACTTCACAAGGTGTGATTCCCAATCCTTGATCAAATCAGATAATATTTTTCCATATGTGAGTGTTCTGGTCTAAAGGTCGTAATAGTGACCTCCTTCTCGTTGATGATGGTTCTGGTCAGGATATCTACATGGTCTAGTGCCCATTGGATCATATCATAGTAAGGAAGAAGACGTGGCCTAGTCACTACTTTATGTATCTCTGCTTGGATGATGATCTTGTATTTGGTGGCCAAGTCGTCCTTCTCATTATCACTGGAATCATCTGAACAATCTCCCAATTCGGACTGCAAAATCTCGGAGATGTATGACCAGGTTCTGACAGAATCAACACTTCGTGGTGAAGTATCAGAAACATTATCTAAGCCTTGCTCTGAACTCTCAGCACTTTCCTTAGACGCTTTTCGTGGGGCCATGACAGAGGATTATGATTTAGTTCTCCTACGGTAAAAATATGTATACATACAGAAATCAGTTTGCTGAGAAAAGCTTCTCTGTACAAAATAGAAATGAGCTTTGTGACACTGAAAGAAAGAAACCTATATCTTCGACCATTTAAAACCTTGACGTCCTTATGAACAGAATGGTCAAATCATTTTTAGAGACAGATTTAGCAATAAAAACCATATCCTTACTTGTCTCTTCGCCTCATTTCCAATTAATGCCATAAATTTCGACGGTTCGTGACACAAGTTGGCGCAAGGAACATTTAAATTTACCTTGTAGACTATGCATATTATTATTTGTATTAAACACTGATTAAGCTTGCTTAGCATCTTTAATCAGGTTTTCTTAAACTTTAATCAACCTTTCAACGTTCGCCATATCGAAAGTTTTCACTCTAACATTTCAAGGCCCTAAAACCCGAGATTGTGATGACGTGATCTAGTTAAGCAAAAACGTAATCTGGATTAAGCATTTAATTAATCATGTTTTAATTAATATCATGACTTCCCGACTCAGGGCTTCGAAGGTATAGTTCCCGAGAGGATCATATGTCGAGTCGCGAAATTCCGAGATCGCGATGATGTGATCTAGTTAATCCAGAAAGTAAATCGGATTAAGTGTTTTAATTAATTTATTTTTAAGTAATTTTGCGACTTCCTGACTCGAGGTTTCAAAGGTATATCTTCTGGGAGGAGCGTATGGCGAGTCGCAAAATCTTGACCTAGTTTAACTATGTTTAAAAACATATTCATCCCTGACGCTAACCCGGGTAGCTTATGTGAATGTCTCATGATTTCTCCTATCGGAGTTTTGACGGTAAGGTTTTTGGAGAGAGTGAACATTGAGATGCGAAACCCCGATAGCACTTGACTAGGGTTTAAGGAACCTTACTCTCGGCTTTAACCTGAGGTAATCCTTTTAAAATCTTTTCGCAACTTCGTGCATCAAGGCTTGTAAACATTGTGACTTGTAACTTTCGAAACACGATATCATGAGGTAAATAAAAGTGAAAAAGTTCGCTCAATGGTTAAAAGGTAATGGCTTAAGAGCATAAATGCCATCGCCACTCTGTATATCAGGACTACTGAGATTTTTAGTGGGTAAATGATTTTTCTGATAGTGGTTCTCAATGTAATATAGTTTATGAAACATTAGTTGATGAGATTGGTCTAGAACCCTGTTGGCCCTTGGTTATGTAAGGAAGCAAATATTAAGGAAGAAACGTGAAGTACGAACTGTGTGGAAGGAACATAAACCTAGGAAGGGTCAAAGTGCTTAAAGAAGAAGAAAAGAAGGAGTGAAGCGAAGGAAAATATATTCGTTGGAAGAGAAGATCAAGGAAGATAAATGATTGAATAAGAAGGATCACGGAAAACATAGTAGGCAGAAAAAGACAGCAACGAGTGCTTTGGAGCACCTCATAGAAAATAAGGAAAGACAGGATGGCACATCCATTAAAGCACAGGTCAAGTGGACCTAGGGTTTTTGGCACCTAGGGTTTTGGATCTAGGGTTTTGATACCTAGACTTTGGTCATCTTATGTATAAATAAAGTTCTAGGAGAGTCAAGAGGGTTGCTCAAAAATTGATTGTTATTCACTGCTATTACTGTGTGGAGAATGGTATTGAGTCTATATTGTAATATCTTCAGCTTGCTATGAAGATCAACCCTGCAGCTGGGTGCGCAGAGAGGGAAGAGAGGAAGAGAGGGAGAGAGATTTGCAACTAAGTGCATAGATAGAACTGTATGTTTCCATCTAATATATCAAGAAACAAAGTTCTATGGACGTAACCCTAGGGAGAGGGTGAACCACGTATATCTTGTTGTTCTTTGTGCTTGATGTCATGTTATTCGTTATCGATTATATTGTTATTGCATTATTGTGTTAGATCATATATATAACTTGCGAAGTAGGCTTAAGAGAGATAAAGAGTAACTAGATTTTTGTGTGTTGTTGTCCTGGATCCACTTTGCATTTCCTCTGGTTGTAGACACATGTGTCCTACAACCCCGTATCGCTACTTCTATTGATACTGCATCTGCTTCATAGATGTTGCTGAAAGGGACAGTAGTTAGGTTTTGTTTGTGCACTGTTAGATTTGAACCTCAGGTCTGCCCCTGTGTGAACAAATGGTTTTGTAGTCAGTATAGGGATCTGCTTGAGGGAATGTCAAGGTGGTTCCCATTGAAGATAGAAATTCAGAAGTGGATATAAGAACAAGAGAAGGACTTCGCTGAAGACTAGAACAAGAATCCTAGGATTAGTACTGAAGACTAGTTGGGAAGGTACATCTTCACCGACATACACAAGATTTTCTTTGGAGGAATTCATAAAGAGTTAAATGAGTGGTTAGCTAGACTAGTAGATACCCAGTTTGAGATCAAATCTAGACCACCTGTGGTTTGGACAATGACATTGATCAAGAAGGTCAAGATATTTGGTAACGTTGTGTCTAGAATGGTGGATCTCTGGTTTGATATCACTATTGGAGGGTACATTACTGAGTTTTCCATTTACAAAGTGGAATCGTATAGTCAAGCAGAGAGATATTTCTTTAAGGGACCTAGAGGGAAGTTCCTACACTTCTTGAAACTAAGGATTAAGATGCTTTTTCATGAGAATAACATTATGAAGATACAATGAAGCTAATGTTCAAGAGTTCAAACAGTGACAGTGACACAGAGGCTGTACACACGTGCAATGGGATACTGTTCAGAGAGGTTCCTCTTGCAAACCTATTTAAGAAAAATTATGGAGATGAGGGATTCTACAGTGGAGAAGAGGTAGATCTAACAAACGAAGATCATTCAGAATCTGCAAGAACAAAGGAAGTACAGACTAAAGAACTTCATCGAGGAGAGACATAAAATTCAGGAACTGTGCCTATTATCGAAGTAAGTAATATTACTCCTCCTACTGTTTTAGCAGCATTAAGTAACCAGAGTAGTCTGAGTAGTCATAGCAGTCAAAGTACTTTTACCAACAGTTTAGTACATACTCATTCAAGGAACCAAGGAAGATATATGGCAGATGAAATGAGGCTACCTATATTTAGAGGATATGGATCTGAAGATCCTGACCAACACTAGTTCTTATGTGAAGCTATATGGATCATCAAGAAAGTCATTGACGAAGCTGTTAAGAGAAATCAGTTTAGTACTAACTTGAGGGATCGCACTCTAAACTAGTATATGAAGTTTTTTTTAGGACCTGGATAGCCTAAACCATTGAATGAAATTAAGACCACATTAAGTTCATAATTCAAGAAACCTAAGTCAAAGTCGCAGTGCATTAAAAAACTGAAAGAAATCAAGTAGAAGGTCATTGAACTTGTTTGGGAGTTTGATCAGAGATATAAGACTTTGATAGGCCGTTTAAGTTTTCAGATTTCGGATGAACAGAATAAAGAATGGTTCATCGCTACTCTTTTGCCACGTATCAGAGTTCCTCTGATGCAACAGAAAGTCACTTTGCAGGATGAATCCTTGGATATCGCCATGAAACTATAAGCAGCCCCTGTAGGACAAGCTAGTCCAGGTATGAGACAAATCTTGAATCAATTAACTATTTTATCTTTATAGGTCGAAGATATGAATAAAGACAAAGGAAAAGAGAAAAGAGAAGATATTTGGTGCATCAGATGTAAATTAGAGGGCCATGACAAGGAGAAATGTCCCCTATTTCATGAATACTTGGCCTTTGGGGCACCTAGTCCTTTGAATCAGGCTATTATACCCTAGTGCGAGGTATGTAGAACTAGACATTGCCCCGATGAATGTTATTATATGAAAAAATATGTCCAAACACCTACCAATCTTTACTACACATTCTAAAAGTTCGTGGCACATGATGAGAAGCATCGTAGGTCTTATGACCTTATGCATGAAAGATCAAGGGATACATATAGGATTCAGGGAGAAACACAACAAGAAGGAAATAATGCATAGTTCATCTCCCTAGGTACAAAAAACTTCAACCCTCGTGGTGGATTCAGGGGAAGAGGATGAGGTGGAGGCATGGGTCGAGGTAGATTTCATATTATTTTTTATAACTGCGCATAGCTAGGACATTTGGTAAGGGATTGTCAGAACCCTTGTATCACTTGAAACTATTGTAATTCGTTCAACCATGTCATTGAATATTGTCCAGTATTGTTGGCCAAACTCTAGGAGAGATGAGGAGGAAACCAACAAGTACAATTAATATCAATAGAAACTTGTGGTGAATACCCTAGATTCATTGTTATTACTAGAGGAGGCATTGTTACAAGAGAAGATAGAGTGACTTCAGTAAAGACTGTAGAAGGATCAGGGAATAGAAGAGTTGTAGAGAAGGCATATTTGTTTGACCCAAGGAGAGAGAGGCATACTTTTGAAGAGGAAAGGAAATAATTTGTAGAAGTACAAGATTCTTCATCTAAGTCACAACTAGAAGTAAGTGAATGTGGAATTCCTCTAGAATTCGATCAGTCTTCCTCACCTAGGCAAGGAAAATAGGTAAGCAATCTTATGGAATTATTATGTACTAGCATTAGTTTGATTAAGGATGCCATATATGTACAAGAGCTACAATACTTGATAAGACAGTACGACATAGGAAGGGTATATCCGATGCTGAATAAAGAAGTACATCAAGTATCTATAAAGAGAAGGACAAACAAGGATTTACACCTTAGTGCTCAGATTGGAGACTATGATGTGGAATATGTGGTCCTCGACTTGGGATCAGAAGTCAATGTGATGAAGAATAAGACTTGGGAACTGATGGGAAAACCTATATTGATTTATTCCCCTATCAGGCTCAGAATGGATAATCAGCAGGCGGTGAGCCCCTTTGGAAGACTAGAGCATGCTCCTGTAGATGTTGATGGGATAATGACATTTGTAGATTTTGAGGTGATTGAAATTGTTGATGATATTTTTCCCTATCCTATTTTGTTAGGAATTGATTGGGCTTTCAGCAATTCGACTGTTGTTGACCTAAAGAAGAGAAGAATGACATTTGAGGGTAATGGCATTAAATTCATTGCACCTCTCGACCCGAATGAAGGTCGTATATACACAAAACCTATCAGGGAAGAAGACCATGCATATGAGCTAGAGAACATCTACAAGCTGAAAGCAAGACAACAGGATTACATTAATCCTACAACAGACAAAAATCTCGATTGGCAAAGTGAAAGTGCATGTTCATCACACTCATAAGAGGAATTAGAAAATTGATAGAAAATGATGTATGAGGTCTCCACACGACGATGTGCCAGACTGACCAAAGCATTTCACTAGATGGTTTAAATCATTTAGAGACATATCTGGCTGAATTTGAGAAAATTATACCAGTACAACAAAGGATGTTGGCATTGGATGAAGTCTTGAAAGCCACGCCAACTAGATGGTGGGGAGCACACAAGAATAACATCGCATAATGGGTACAATGTCACACCTTATTAACAATGCGCTTTTCAGACCAAGATGAAGGATGCGAATTTTTTCACACAGGATAGAGTTGTCCTAAGGACCACATGCAAAGTTGTGAGGAGGCCTAGGGAAACATTCCTAAAGAACAGTGGGTGCATAAGTTCATAAATACCTTGGATACTACGCCTATCAACTAGTATCTTCAAGAAGAACTACGCCTCATGATGACAAACTGGTATGGAATGAATCAAAACTTTATAGCTACGTTTTTATTTGAGAGTCAATACCCTACAGTAGATCAAGCTTCACAAACTATGAGACAAAAGGTCTTTGAGAAGGCACCTAACCTCCCTTTTACCCAAGAAGCAGATGAATGGACTGCACCTCTTCAACAGTTACATAATTGTTGTTGTGTTGCTTATATTATTAGCATAATGCACACATTAATTATCAATACGAGATTCGTAATCAACAGAGTTACAAGACACCAGTAAGAGAGGTAATTCTAATGTCATGAGTATAGAACTAATCTGGATTATGCATACTAAAAATAAAGAAAAATATCAATATAAAACACAGTTTGGTTGTCCTTCATAGAGAGGCTATATAATCCATTGTGGCACATGCAAGTATGATATGGATTCCTTTGACAGATCAACTCTATTATCTGACCCAGAAAGCTAACCATGCAATAACACTCTAAAAAGGAAATCACACATCAATCATCAAGGCATATCATGGATAGTTCGGTAGCCAATATATTGGATATGTTATGGCTCACAATGATCTGTTGTGAACTTCACTAGTTCTTTTCCAAATATGTTTGACTATTGCTACCAACATTTATGTTTACTAAGAGAAATAAAATTCATAAAAATAGAAACAGGGCATATGAAAAAACAGAGTAAGTAAAGATCTTAAGCAATCATATAATCAAAATCCTAAACTGAACTGTGCTACTAACATATGAAACTGTCAGAGATGATGAATAAAATTGAGGAATCAAAGCTTCAACTAATCTAATAGTTATACTATTGAAATCACATACTAACACTAATCTACAAGAATGTTGACCTCTGTTGGGTTGTGGGCCCTTGCCGCTTCAATGGGTTAATGAGTGGAGTCTACAGTAAGTTGATCTTCAATCAACACATCACTCTTACTCAGATCTCAAAACATGAAATTATACTATGCTAACAACTCAATTCACATTCATTCATTGATAATCAAGACATGAAAATAAATGAAATTCTTCTATTAAACTCAAACTCGAGATATGTTCTACAATATGCAACGGTGCTCTAACATGTTGTGTTATGCTATCTCTCTATATATCTCCCACCATCCTTACCACAACTATTTAAATGGTCTCAGTCATGAAATAGAAGGAGGTGAAATCTTCAGCAGATCAACGATTGCCAAATTTACACATTCGATTACATATTTTAAGCTTCATCCTCATGACACGGAGTGCATGAGGATAAAGCAATAATCAAACTATCTTAACATAGTCTTTATAGAAACTTTGATGATCTAATAAACATTCAACAATTATCTTAGGCACCATCTGGAGCTAAACTTGGCATACTTTGTTTCTTTTACTGGTACTGTATCATGACAGGTGAGACACGGTGGATAGTACCGGATCTGAACAACACGCAATTGGTTGGTACCGGACTAAAACATGTTGTGAATGTTGGTACCTGATCGTGACAATGTGTGATTTGTGAGTACTGGATCTAAACAGGAGGCACTCTTGGTACCAGATTCAGATAGTGAGTGATCTAGCACATAAGTACTGGATGACTTGGCTGAAATAGGAGTGTCGGACTTGTCCAAAGGTCAAAGGCTACATATGAAAATTTAAACATTAGTACATGAAATATTTAATCTCCTAGCTTAATAAACCACAAAATGCTTGAATTCAAATATACTTTACCTCATGACCTTATAAGTGGCTGGAGATAGTGTTCTTTGTCATTTATCCAAGCTTAGGTAGTCCAAAAAGGTATAAATGAGGAGTATAATATGGTAATGGGGATGTCAATTTAGAGGCTCAACATTCCCCCATGCCAAAATCATTGCATGTCCTCATGCAACTGAAACATACTCAAAATTTTACAAAACTTGAGACTCCATTCTCTTTACTCCTGTGGATCAATGATGTTGACAACTGAGGCTTCTTCTTTCAGCTCCCTTTTTATGACCCTAGTGTATTGTAAGAGTCTTAGTACCTTTTTGAGCCTATTAGAAGTCTCTTCATGGTCATCTTGTAGTTGTTGGCTTGTTGCCTTCAATTTCTCATTTTCCTTCTTGATATACCTATCCAGTAGCTAGTATTCCTTCACCTCTTGTTTTAGTTCCTGGTTTTTTTTTTGTAGCTCCTCAATCTTCTTTCTCATTTGTTCTTTTGTTAAGGTCTTCATTGACTCCATTGTTTCCAACTGGATGTGTTCTTTTTCCTCCACCTCCTCTCTCATCCCACACAAAGTAATAGTAACTTTCTCCTCAGTTAAGCTAGGGATGTCATCCTAGACTGGTAGGTCTAGAGGAGAGAAGGTAAAATCTGTTGGGTCTTCATGTGTAAGAGGACTGGCAACTAATTTTCATTTCTTTTCCATGCTCCTTGTGTTGTTCTTATAAGGAGGTGATGGATTCTTATTCTCAGAAGTGCTAAAAATATTCCTCTTCCTCTTTTCTATATGTGGAATGGTTACAGGAGGTTGTTCTATAGACCGTTCACCTTTATGCTTTGAGCTACTCTTCTCTTTCCTCAAGGGTTTTGATTTATGACCCTTCTCCTCAAGTGATATTGTTGAGATATATTCTACTAATTCAGATTTATCTTTCGATTATTGACTTTTAAGCGCCTTATTAACCGAGAAAGAGGGACCTACTTGTTTACTTGAAGAGTTATGAGTTTTTCGGTCTTTTTTCATCCTAGCTTTATATTTTTGTCTCACTGCTTTGGAGGATGATGGACATACCTTGTATTTATTACCCTTTTTCTTCTTAGGCTCCACATCTTCATCTAGAGCAGGCTGGGCTTCCTCTACAGGTTCATTTTCTGTGGAAAAGTGTTAAGTGATGACGGTTTTCCAACTAAACCTTTTCTTCCTGATTTCATGTATAACTAGCATTATGATAAGACCCTGATGATAAATACTAGTCTTCTCATTTTTAGATAAGGATTTGACACCTCTCACCATCTTGTTCAGGCTCATCCATAAAAGGTATGGAAAGTTAATCTCATGACCTCCTTCAAAATGAAACAAAAGCCTAAGGTGATATAGGAAAGCTACAACATATCTTCCTTCACAAGTGAGGAATCGTTGGAGGTTGACAAGCATTGGATGATATTCCTCCTTGATATAATTTCTAGAAATCCACTTTTTCCAATCAGGGTGTTGATGGTCTTCTTTCATAAATATTTGGCACATTTCCTTATTGATTCCTATTCCTTTGAAATACTTGGATCCTGTGCTAGGTAATCTCATGGCCTCCCTTAGAGTCGATTCATTGATTGTTAGTTGCAGGTTACCTATGTGCACAATTTATCCATCGTAACTTTGGGTAAATGCATGAGATACCCCCTCATGAAAACCTGTGATTTTTTCTAAAAATAGAATCCAACCCACTCTAGTATACTTATCTCTACATAGCTGGAACTCCTCGATCTCCCTATAAATCTAGAAGACTGGTTCATGCCTTCTCATAACCATCCTTATAAACTGTGAGTATAAACCGGGTTGTAGCATAAGAGTTTGGTAAACTGTGAGCATAAGGGTTTGGTACCGGATATCGCGGAGAGGAGATATCAGGTTAAATAGTAGGCTTTGTAATGGAGAAAGATGGGTAATGGTAGGGAAAACAGTGATGGCATCGATAATTCAAAAGGTGGTTTCAAGTAAAGATGTTGCGAAGGAAATTAAGATGAGATGAGGCTCATCTCGATGGCTTCGCCACCCAGATAATCCATTTCATTTATGCTCATTAGTATAATGATGGGAAAGGGATGTTTGGTAGAAAAATCATCATTATTGTTTGGGATAGGCAATTCGACCTTCAAGCAGTGAATTTGATGCTGAATGATACAAGGTAGATTTGTGATTACTAAGGGTAAAGCACATTCTTGGTTTAAAGTTGTGGCTCATCATTACTGGGAATACTCATTTAAGTTCATAACTATATTCACACATTTGATGTGATTTTTCCCTCAACGTCTTTTCAAGTGCTTATGTGGTGAGGAAATTGATTAAGGTTAAGCATATAGGTATGAGGGAAGTAAAAGTTAAGTGCATGGTCTTAACAATAAGGTCATAAGATCTAGTATACAATTTCATACCTATTGTAATTTTATAAGCAAAGGAAAATAAATGATACCATGTTACCTTTGCTTTTACCATTGCATAACCAATACCCATATGATATTCATGACCAGAAGCATTTCCTTGTATTTGGAGCTTGTAGATTATCAAAGTTCATCTTTTAGGATGGACTTTTATGGAGTACTGGAATTTCTTGTACTTCATGAAACTTCTTTATTCTATGCTTGTTTTTGAATTTCTTCCTTTGTGTCTGGCTCTGCAGGGTTGTAAGGTGAACATGATGGTCTCTGAAGATGAGATGTGAGTCTAGAAAATAGTCCTGAAAGAGTCTCTTTGACCCTACCTCATGACAAAGGTGTTGCATATCCTTATGCAAAAAGATCCAAGACACTGTATCACAATTAAAGAAAATTGATAAGAGAAGAGAAATCAAATCAAATTCCAAAAGTACATATGCCACCTAGCATATGATCTCATGCCTTATTTGTTGTTAAAAATTAAATTTCCTTTCCTCTGGTGACTTATTGACAAGCACAACATTCAGCAATGAAAACAGGGGGTTTTTGTATTTTTCCATAAGAATAGATCCAACGTAACTGGCTTCATAGATTTACTATCATTAGATGTTATGGATAAATTTCACAGTATAAGTAGATTAGACTCCCTAGTCAGGGTCTCACTCTTAAGAAGTTCCCTTCTTAGGTAATGTAGGATTTAGATGTCAGACTGGTAAAGTTGACTTAGGGTAATTCTCAAATGCACATTTGCTTGTAGTATTCATTTTGTTTGTTAATCTGGAAGTTGTGTATTATAAATGAAAATAGTGACCTTTGCTTGTAGTATTCATTTTTTAAATGACAAAAGTGAATTTTTCAATCAAACAAATATAAATGAGACATTTCTTAAACCAGAACCCATTCCCAGCAAGCCTGTTCAGTACTCTGGTGGGGTAGTTGTGATGTTTAGTGAGAGACATACCTTTCCCAGGCAGAATGCCCCATTTCCAGCAGGCCTGTTCAGTACCCTGATGGGTTTTCCTAGTCATACCACAGACTGGTACTCGTTGCTAGCATACCTATTCAGTATCCCGACGGGTTAGTCTCTTGAACCCTTTTTCCATCAGAGGCTTTGTGTCCATAGTCACCTATTTTTGTTTTTGTTAAAGAGTTATTTTTCACAAGTGACAAAGGGAGGCTCTTCTGAAAACCCTTTTACAGGATGGGATGGTATTGGGTTAGAAGATATACTCTCTTATTTGGATGTCTTTAAATATTTGTTTGAAGGAAAAATAAACTCATGTATGTATGTTATTTCTTTATAACATTCTAGATGTATGGTCTGTCTAAGTTTTTCCATAAGATAATGACCTAAAGTTACCTTAGGGTACTGATGGATCCTCTTCCATAAAATTTTCCTAGTGTTCCCACGATAGAGAGTGTTCATCTACTCATATGCTACTCTTTAGTAAAGATAATCCAATGATTATTGTTGAAGTCTAGTTAGGGTGAAATAGTTACTTGTAGGCTAATATTTTTAATCCCTTTAATCATGCTGAAGTACTGATGTTGTTTGTATTGGAATTTTTGATAAACTCTAAATCACGTTAAGCATGGTTCCTTAAACAATGTAGGAAAAAGAAATTATATCTTCTCTGTCAAGAAACATAACCAAAATAAATTAAAATACTTCCCTTCAGCCAACAACAGAACCAAAAGAAATTAAAATACTTCCCTTTAGCCAACAACTGAACCAAAAGAAATTATGTCTTCATAAAAGATGCCATTTGATGTTGCAGTCAAATCCTTGGTTCCATCTTAAGTGGTTACTGCATGACTTCGCACTTCATATTAATTGACATCAGATATTGAAATAGGCATAGAATTCTTTTTCAATTAGATGATATGTCTTGATAGTACTGGATAGGGACATTCTTCTGGTACCAGACCAACACTGTTGGTACCGGACCAGAACAAAGTATTATTGATTCTTAAAAACTAATGTTTTAGCAAGCTCGTGAAAGATCAAATAAATTACAGAAATCTACTAACAAAAAAAAATATGAAAGTAAAACAAAGGAGGTAAGAATCCATTGTTACCTCCAGCTTATTAACAAAACACAACCCACACACCTATGCACAAAGTTTTTTAAAAAATAAATCAATCAAACAATGTGGATTGGTAGGAAGATATCCTTCCTTACTGATCACCTGCATATCTGAATTTTGTAGCACGTGTCAAAAATTCCTCTTTTGACAGGGGTTTGTTATAAATTCTCAACTGGTGACCATTCACGAGTAGGGGTGTCTGATGTTCATCAATTTTATTTATCCCGATTGAACCATTATCATAGACAATTTCAATCTTGTAAGGTCCCAACCAACGAGTAGTTAACTTACCTTTGAATTTCTTAAACATGTCGTCATACAACAAGGCCCAATCTCCCGGTTGAATTTTTTTCTTTTTGAGATACTTGTCATGCCATTTTTTCCTCTTCTCTTGAATAAGGGTGGTTCTTGGAAGTGCTTCTTGCCTGATTTCATCCATCTCATTAATATGCAAGAGTATTTTTTGTTGGGCTTCATCTAATTTCATTCCAGCTTGTACAACATTCCTGAAGGTTTTGATCTGGAATTCTATGGGGAGAAGCACATGCTTCCCATACACCAACTCATAAGGTGTATGTCATAAGGATTCTAGTAATATATCAACCCAATCTTTGTGGTGTAGCTGTATTGTTTTAGTAAGAATGGACTCAATGACTTTGTTGGTAGATTCTACTTGCCCATTCGCTTGTGGATGATAAGGTGTAGATTTCCTATTCTTGATTTGGTACTATTCTGTAACAGCTTTGACTAGATTAGAGGTAAATTGAGTCCCATGATCAGTCACAATTTCTTGAGGTACACCAAATCTAGTAAAAATGTCGTTAAAAAGGAAATCTACCACTGATTTTTCACTTGCAAATGGTAAAGATTTTTCTTTAACCCACTTAGTCACATAGTCAATACATGCAAGTATATACTTTTTATTTTTATATGCAGGATTAATGGTCCCTAAAAAATCTAATGACCATTTTTCAAAAGGTTCAATGACTACCTCGGCTTGAAGTGGCATTTGGTCTCGTGCAGTAGGATTACCCATTTGTTGGCATTCAACACAATTGGGTACATAAGTTCTGGCATCCTTGAAAATATTAGGCCAATAATAGCTAGATTGTAGAACTTTATAGGTAGTCCTCTTGTCAGAAAAATGGCCTCCACAAGGAACATCATGGAAATCTTGCATAATATCATGGATCTCATCTTCCCTTACGCATCTTCTAATTACCAAATCTGGCCCTTTTTTATAAAGACAATCATCATGCCACATGTAGTTTGCACTTAGCTGAATTGCTTTTTGTTTTTCTCTAGGACACAATTTCTGAGGCATCTTCCCTATCACAAGATAGTTATCTATATCTACATACCAAGGAGTAAATGTAGAAATAGAAAACAAATTTTCATCAGGAAAGTTATCATCTACTAGTGCATTATCTCCCAGATGAATCATTCTAGATAAGAAATCATCCATAAGATTATCCTTACTAGGTCTATCAATAATATTGATATTAAACTCTTGTAATAATAACAACCATCTTGTAAATCTAGGGTTTTTTACAAGTTTGTTCATTAATAATTTGATGGTTGAATGATCAGTGTGTACAAAATATTGATATCCTGTAATATAGTGTCTAAATTTATTGATATCATGGACTACAGATAACAATTCATTTTTTGTGACCGTATAATTAACTTTTGTTGGGGAAATTATTTTATTGACAAAGTAAATAGAATAAGGAATTTGATTTTCCCTTTGTCCAAGAACTTCCCCCGGGGTTGTTTCTGAGGCATCAGTACATATATGAAAAGGAAGGGACCAATTTGGTCCTCTTAACACAGGGGTACTTCACAATTTCTTTTTAGAATCTCAAAAGATACTTGGCATTCGTCATTCCAATTAAATTCATCTTCTTTAGATAATAACTTGAATAAAGGGGTAGCTAATGTTGTAAAATTCATAATGAATCTTCTATAGTATCCAACATGCCCTAAAAAGTCGTGAACTTCTTTTTGTGAGGAAGGTATTCTGATTTGTGTGATAATATGAATCTTTGTGGGGTCAACTCTAATTCCAGAACCAGAAATGTGATGTCCCAAATCAATGCCTTCAGTGAGTATCATCTTTGAATTTTCATTTCTTAGGGAAAGATTAGTTTCCTTACACCTAATCAAGACTTTTTCGAGACTGGACAAAGCTTCCTGGAAGTCATCTCCATGGACTATAAAGTCATCCATGTAGATTTCCACGAAATCATTGGTCAAGTTAGAGAAAATGGCTAGGAAAACCCTTTGAAAAGTGGTTGAGGCATTGCAAGGTCCAAAAGGAAGAATCCTATAAGCATAGCTTCCCCATGGGAAGGTTAAAGTGGTGTTTTCCTGGTCTTCGGGTGTTATTTGTATTTGGTTATAACCACTAAACCCATCTAGGAATGAGAAATACTTCTTCCTGGACAAGGTATCCAACACCTGATCAATAAATGGTAAGGGAAAATAATCCCTATGGGTGGCCTTGTTCAACTCCCTAAAGTCTACACATATTCTCCACTTACCATTTTTCTTGGGAACTATGACAAGTGGAGACACCCACTGACTATCTGAAATGGGGTATATGAGATTGGCTCGAAGGAGTTTTTGCAATTCCTCCTTTACAATATCTTTAAGGGTTGGATTGATCCTCCTCTGAGGCTTCCTAACTAGTCTGATTTGGACATTGGTGTATATATGATGTGCGCATGTGTCGGGATGAATGCCTTTCATGTCTACATAATCCCATGAAAAGGCATCAAATTGTCTTTGGAGCATTTCAATTACTTGTGTATTTTGTTCTGGCTCCAAACTAGAGTTGATATACAGAGATTTTCCTAGACTAATCTCAACAAGTTCAGTACTTTCTTCCTTCTCTGAGGAAGCTGGTGATAAAGTATATAATTGGGTGATCTCAGGATGCCAAGTTTGTTGAAATTTGGAAGTGAAAATATGTGACAATTATGCAAAAGACCTAGGATATTCAATGCAGTTCGTATCAGCCAAAAATAAACTCAAGACTTGTTCATTTGATTGTTCTTTAATTCATCTTACTTGTTCAAGTGTTAACATGGGTCTGATGCAATCTTCCTCTCCATAAGGGTTTTCTAGCCAAACAAGTATTTCGTGTGTTGGTTGAGGAGGAGGGAAGAGGACAAGCTTTTGGCCATGTGTGCCATTTGATATAGTCATCACGCTAGACCAAACACTGATAAAGGCATCTGTTGTGGACAACCAAGGGAGGCCAAGAACCACAGGGTATCCTGGTTTGGAGGATGATTTAGAATAGATGAGTAGAAATTCTACTGGATACTACTAAGAAGCTAGTGTGATGGTGACATCATCTAAACTTCCTGCAGGGCTAATGACTGACTTATCTACCAACTCTATCATGGTTTGGGTTGGTCTTAACTGGTTGATTTGGAGTTTTTTCATAGTGTGAAAAGGAATCACATTAATTGTTGCACCTAGATCAATAGTGTGTTCGATAAGGAAATACCATTAATTTCAACAATGACTATTGGGTTCCCAGGGTCATTATATTTATATGGCATTTCATAAATAAATTTAGATAATTGTCCTACCACCTGACCAAGGGGAGGTTCCTTCTTCTTCCTTCCTGGTTTCTTAAGGAAACTATCCCTCATGATTTTGGTATATACGGGGATATCCCTAATGGCTTGCAGTAGAGGTATTTTTACACATACATTTCGTAACTCATCCTCTATATATTTGTGCAAGGGTGGCTCAGGTTTCTTCTCTAATAGTCTTTCAGGGTAGGGTGGAAGATTAACTTGTTGAGGTACTCCTACGGACTAAGAAGTGGTTGGAATATGAAGGGAATCCTCTCCTTCTATAGGGGTGGTTTGAGTATTTTCTTGTTAAGAATGATTATCATTTTCTTCTTGATTTATTACTCTAGAATTTGATTGATTTACAACTTTCCTAGATCTTAGTTGAATTTTATAGGTGGGAAAGGTTTGGACTTATGCATTCTATACAAGGTGGGTGGGTCGATTATTGGGGTTAGGAATTGGCTGGGCAAGAATAGTTGTTGGTCTAGGAATCTTGTGGGAAGCTTGGATTTGTGGTTATTGATTGGAATTTATAGGTTCTCGTTGTTGCTAGTTAGGGTTCAAGGGTACTATGAATTGTTGTTGTATAGGAGGTGGAGGTAAAGTTTTTATTTGAGGTGGGTTAAATCTAGGTAGTAATTGGGAAATGTTTGCAGGATACTATGGATATGTCGGGTAAGAGGGAATCCCATACACAGGTCCCCTCCAACCTTGTTGCCAAGGTTGAATTTGAGCTTGTTGAGGTGTCCATTAGGGATAGGGAATTGGAGAAGGAGCCCATTGTTGTTGCTAATATTGTGTATTAGGGTCATAAAATGTATTGGGGTTTTGTGATCTCCAAGGCCTCCTAAAAGGGTACAGTTGTTCTTGTGAGACTCCTCCTCCCCTATAAATGGCTTGTATCTCAAGCAAAGTTGGACATTCAGATGTGGGGTGCTCCAGTGTACATAGGCCATAGACCTCTATGAAATTTAATGGGCATTATTTCTCAGGGTGCCTCTTTCTACATTTAGGACAAAAGATTGCAAAAACAACATTTTCTTCTTTCTTCTTTTTCAATTTTAGGGTATCTAACCGGTTACTGGTTGTGCTCAAGATGTTTGTTTTAAAGTTTTCTAATAAGTTTCCTAACTCAATTCTAGTGACAGTCCCTGAGTTTTGTCTTAAATTCCTGCTAGAAGTATCTCTTGGTACTTTGCCTGTTTTAGCTTGTCCTCTTAAGTATCTCCTACAACAATCTACAATTTCTACAAAGGGATTTTGGCACACATCTCCTGAACTTAACAAATTTAACAATTCTATGTAGTCATCTCTAAGACCTTTCAAAAATATTGTTCTTACTACAGCTGGGTCTATGGTGAATAATTTTGATTTCTGATAGTTGTATAAGAACCTTTCTAAGTAGTCTTTAGGTCTTTCATCTTCGGTTTGTTGAATTTTAAACATGTCATTTTTAGCATTATCCTTACAATAGTCTTGATATTTCCGTAAAAATCTGTCTTTCATCTGATCCTAAGAGAGAATTGTATTTTATCCTAAGCTCATGAACCATATTAAGGCTAAGTCCTTTAATGTGGCTGGAAAGAGCTTAAGTTTTTAGGCATCGTCTGAATAGTTATAGCTCCTACATAATATGTCAAACTCGAATAAAAGTAAGTATGGATCTTCAGTTGACATACCTATGAAAGTGGGTAATGATGACAGTGGGATGTTCTTCATGATGATATTTATGGAAATATCCAAGATTGGAAGCCCGAAGGTCTCAGTCTCAGTGGCTTCATTTTCATTTACTTATTCTTCTACCATTTTGCTAGGTATTCCTCCTCCATTGATAGATGGTTCAAAAACTGGATTTTGTGTCTCTTCTAAATGCTCAGTTTCTTCAACAGATTCACGTTCTATCTGCCCCAATACTGACTCTTCAGTTTTAGGTCCTTCTTGTGGAGCCTCACTGGCTTCCCTTGAACTTCCTCCTGGTGGAATTCTTCCTGCACCAATGTCAGTTGAGTTAGTGTGGGGGTTTGTTTTCAAATATTTAGAACTTACAAATCCACCCTTATTATCTCTATATCTATGCATAAAAATTTGATACTTAACTCAATTAAAATCCTAGTTCTATATGGAAGGTAAGAAGACAACATAGGTTTGGAGAAACCCACTATAGAAACCCTGTGGCTCTTCACTCACGTCTTAAACATTTTATCCTCCTCCCTCAATTAGCCCTTAAAATTATTCAAACAACTATGCAAACAATCTAAGATAAAATCACTTCCTACCGTTTGCAAGTCCCTGAAAACGGAGCCAAAATGTTGTGTTGCTTATATGATTATTATAATGCACACATTAATTATCAGTCCGGGATTCGTAATAAATAGAGTTACAATACACTAGTAAGAGAGGTAATTCTAATGTCACGAGTATAGAACTAATCTGGATTAAGCATGCTAAAAATAAATCAAACTATCAATCTAAAACACACTTTGGTTGTCCTTCATAGAGAGGCTATCTACTCCATTGTGGCACATGCAAGTATGAGATAGATTCCTTTGATAGATCAACTATGCTATCTGACCTAGAAAGTTAACTATGCAATCATACTCTAAAAAGGAAATCACACATCAATCATCAAGGCATATCATGGGTAGTTCAGTAGCCAGTATATTGGATATGTTGTGGCTCACAATGATCTATTGTGAAATTCACTAGTTCTTTTCCAAATATGTTTGACTATTGCTACCAACGTCTATGTTTACTAAGAGAAATGAAATTCATAAAAATAGAAATAGGGCATATGCAAAAACAGAGTAAGTAAAGATCTTAAGAAATCAGATAATCAAAATCCTAAACTGAACTGTGCTACTAACATCTGAAACTGTCAGAGATGATGAATTAAATTAAGGAATCAAAGCTTCAACTAATCTAACAGTTATACTATTGAAATCAAATACTAACACTAATCTAAAATAATGCTAACCTCTGTTGGGTGGTGGGCCCTTGTCGCTTCAACGAGTCAATGAGTGGAGTCTACAGTAAGTTGGTCTTAAATCAACACATCACTCTTACTCATATCTGAAAACATGAAATTAGACTATGATAACAACTCAATTCACATTCATTCATTGATAATCAAGACATGAAAATAAATGAAATTCTTCGATTAAACTCAAACTCGAGATATGTTCTACAATATGCAACGTTTCTCTAACATGATGTGTTATGCTATCTCTCTATATATCTCTCACCATCCTTTCCACGACTATTTAAACAGTCTCAATCATGAAACACAAGGAGGTGAAATCTTCAGCAGATCAATGGTTGTCAAATTTACACATTCGGTTACATATTTTAAGCTTCATCCTCATGACACAGAGTGCATGAGGATGAAGCAATAATCAAACTAGCTTAACATAGTCTTGCTAGAAACTTTGATGATCTAATAAACATTCAACAATGATCTTAGGCACGATCTGGAGATAAAGTTGGCATACTCTGTTTCTTCTACTGGTACTGGATCATGATAGGTGAGACACGGTGGATAGTACCGGATCCGAACAACACACAATTGGTTTGTACCAGACTAAAACGGGATGCAGACGTTGGTACCGGATCACGACAATGAGTGATCTGCAGGTACCAGATCTGAACAGGAGGTTCTCTTGGTACCGGATTCATACAGTGAGTGATCTGGTGCATAAGTACCGGATGGCTTGGCTAACATATGAGTGTCAGACTTGTCCAAAGGTCAAAGGATAGATATGGAAATTTAAACATTAGTACATGAAATATTTAATCTCCTAGCTTAATAAACCAAAAAATGCATGAATTCAAATATACTTTACCTCATGACCTTATAAGTGACTGGAGATAGTGTTCTTTGTCATTTATCCAAGCTTAAGTAGGCCAAAAAGGTATAAACTAGGAGTATAATATGGTAATGGGGATGTCAATTTAGAGGCTCAACAATTGCTACAATATTAATGTTGATGAGGATGATGACCCTAGAGATGTAAAGATTGCAGAAACTAAAGGTCACGGAGACATAGAAGGACCAGGGATTGAAATACCTTTTGTTGTACAACCCATTAAAATTAATAAAGTTAATATTGGAACAGAGAAAACACCTAAATTAGAAAATGTGGGAGACTATTGGGGTGATGCTACTATCAACAAGATCTCAAAACTATTGCATGAATATCAGGACTTGTTTCGAACCAAGTTCACAGACATGAAGGGAATTAAAGGGCCCATGGGAGAAATGAAGATCCCCTTGAGACCAGATGCAAGACCTATCAAACAGAGATTGTTGGCACCAGGATGAAGGGGAAAAAAGAACGATCGTGGGAAAGAAAGCTTTTAGAAAACTGAAGTAACAACTGGCAAAAGAACAGCATGTGCACATGCAAGAAAGTGTGCACAAAGGAAAGTGACAGCTGGAGGAAGAAAAACACGCGCATGGGAGAAATACCTAACGTAAGAAGGGTTAGGGTTTTGGTAATATTTTGTAAAAGGCTGAAGAGCCTGAAATGTATAAATATAGATACGGAAGTATCATATAGGGATGGTTGTTGTTATTATTATTGTTGTTGAGGGTTAGGATTTGGAGTGAAGTTTTGGAGACTATAATCATGCAGGAGCATAGGCGATATGTAATATTTTTAGTTGTATGAACCTATTTTGTAATATGTTGAGAAAAGAAGATATGAGGGAAGGTAGATATGAGGATTATACTGCAGGCTGTAGATCCTGGTGTGATCTAGTTCGCCTCACATAGATCTTACCCATTTGTTTGGAGAATTGTAACTGCACAATGCCATAAATGAAGAAATGCCATAATAAAAGAGCCAAGAGCCAAATCTTTGTGGACATATCCCAGGAAGGGGTGAACCACGGTAATATTTGTGTAATGTGTTGAATGTATGCATGTCTCTACTTTCTTTCAGCAATTGAATTAAACTGTGGGATATATGTATGTGAATTCAAGGAATAAGTAGTTTACCTTACAACTCATGGTACCTGGATTTAATCAATAAACCCCTATCCCCTACTCTGTCCTAGGCTATAAACACCTGAGTCTTACAGTCACCCATTTAAAGCTATCTCGGGTAAGACTGCACAGTACCTTCTAGGTGTTGTGTTGCCTTGTGGTTTACCAAGAGGGCTGATAGTTTTAGAGCCTTTGTTGGAACCACGAATGACATGAACCTTGGGTCAATAACTCAGACAACCCGAGAAGGGAAATAGTAACCAACAAATGGATCTGTTGCCAGCTTAGGTCACCCAGTCGAGGATACCGCTAGCACTACCTGGGTGTGGCCAAAGTGGATGACAAGGGAACAACCAAGATTTGTTGGAACTTCGAGCCAGCCAACATAGAAGGAGGACTGAGTTTAGATACTAAGCTCACCTCGAAAGAAATTGGCTGCAAATATTGTGCTACCTTGCATACCAGAGGGAGTATAGGTGGACTCGCAACTATTGGGTCACATTGGGAAGCTCAAGTATTCTGACCATGACGTAGGAGATGAAACCAAATATCCAGAGATTGCACCACAGGTATTTATGCAGAAAATAGTCGTGAACCAACTTGGAGAAACCATCACTCAGCCACACCAGTAGTCAAATGGACTGGACAAAACAGGAATTCTAGGATTTTTGAAGATACCACACTTTGGCAGAGGCCAATATGCATCAGCATGCGTCAAGAAACTGTTAGCAGTTACGCATGGAAGGGATGTATGGCTGGACAAACCCATCCCCATAACTATCAAACTTATCGCACAGATAACAGGACTACCCACCCGGGGTATGGATCCCATGTTGATTATAGACGATAAGTCCAAGTAAAAAACATTGGCAGAAGAGATGAAGAAGAAATATGGCACTGACAGGGGAACAAGAGGCATTATAATTAAACAGATCAACAATGTCACGACGCAATTTGGCACAAAAATATTATCCTGTAAACTGCTAAGAAAATGCCGCAAAGACAAATTATAGGCAAGAGTAATTGTTGTTGTAGCTCAGTGTGCAAAAGGTGCCTCCATGAGTTGGGTTCCATACCTATCAAACTTGTTCCAAGTAGACTGCAAATATGCACAGGAGGTAGGTAGGGAATTTCATTACTCATGGATGATCACTCTCATATCTTTCATGGGATGGTGAGAACCAGAACACGTCATCTTTTGTACCACACCACAGCCAGGAGGAGAAAGATATCACGTCATGAGATCTGCACCACTAGACAAGAATAAGAGGGATAATGGAATCATATTTGAAGCTTACCTATGGGAGATACAGGAAGCCATCCGTCGAGCATGGAGAATAACACCAAAGGTTGTTGCATGATACAGGGGCATCACCAATTTCTGGGCTAGGCGACAAGCCATGTAGATACAACCAAGGCAAGACCCCGATAAATAGTGGCTACAGATGCACTACTGTGTCACCGAGGGAGATATCCACATGATCATCAATGAATGGCCTGATGAATGGAGGATTCCAACCATACCCAGAGAATTACCGAGACAAACAACATACGAAGGGGCTCCATAGGCAAAAACACAACCTCCACAAATCCCAATACCCAAGAAATGACGAATGGATCAAACCAAGTCGACTCAGGTAGACGGCGGCTCAAAGCAGCCATGGATAGAGAAGGGGAGGACAAAAACCACTAAGCCGACCAATGGACAACAGAAATCGGCTGAGGGAGCACAGGAAACCACATTGAACCCCATCACATAGGAACCAGGGGGAACTAAGAGACAAGCGGTACATGAAGAAGGTGCGCGCAATAAAATGAAGGCACAACAACCACCATCGAACTATAAAATCATGGAGGATGATGGAGATATGATTGATATAATGGTCCAAGATTTCCCCGCAGAGTATTTCAATCATTCCGTGCAACACAGGGATAAATTGTATAAGGAATTGACAGAAATGGGACAACTCCTTAAGAAATCCAGGGAAGCCCAGATCATGAGTATCAGTAGAGGCATAGATCCATTGACCACACAAACCACAAAAAGTGTCGAGGTAGAAGAACGCAACCTAGTTCTTCCGATGCCACACACACATTCCACAGTCTACATAAATCCTAACATGCTACGAATGGATGAAATTGTGGGACATACACCACTGAAGGATTTGGATCATATCCAATTGGTATTGACACAAATTCCATCAAGAGTATTATACAAACTACAGGTTAGCGTCGACCACAAAATGCAATCGCGAGCACATAAAAACTTGGCTGAGCTACAACAAGCAACAAAGAAGTGGGAAGTGTTGGAAATAGTTTGTGCGTAGGCCAAATCTGAAACTCAGGAGGAGAAGGAATGCAGAAATGAGTTGGAACCCAGAGTGGAATAAATTTTTGGGAAACTTCCAACCACTGCGCAAGGCAATGAACTCCCATCCGTAGAAAAGATCGACCAGATTGCATAGGCAATTGGTCAGTATCAGAAGGAGATCGAGACTCTCCGCGGACAGATTAGACCGACAAATCCACCACCAGTGAAGGAGAAAAGGAAGAAAGAAGAAAAAATGCAACTACAAGAGCTAGAAAAGTAGGTTAGCACGGTAGCCAACTTGTTGGATAAAACAACGCAACTTTGGACAAGGCTGAAAGAGGATCCACAGGTCCAACACTAGGACAAGGAGGATGAGAGGATCAATGCAACGATCCAAGAACTTAAGTAGCAAAAAAATACCATACCAATTCTAGAACGGGTCAAGGGAACGCAAGAGTTGAAGAAGATACAGGCAGAACTTATAGTTGCACAAACAGAGAAACAAGAGTGTCAGGCTCAAATAGAACCATTGTAGGAACGGGTAGCAGAAGTACTTGCACAGGCAAAATAAGCCAGAAAATAGACAGCACAGACTCAGCTAGAATGCGCAGGACTGATGAGCGAGGAAGTGGTAGCTCAGATAGTCGACACCATCAAGGAGAAAACCGCACAGGCACTGACAAAAGAAGCAGAGTTGCAGGAAAAGTTCCAGACGGTCACCAAGGAGATCGAGGAAGCATAGAGCAATTAGGTGACTCAGAACGAGTCACATGTCAACATTGGGGGCCTGTTGGCACTAGGCCTAAGGGGAAAGAAGAACGATCATGGGAAAGAAAGAGTGCAGAAAACTAAAGTAACAACTAGAAAATAAACAGCACGCATGCATGCAAGAAAGTGTTCACAAAGGAAAGCGACAGCTGGAGGAAGAACAACACGCTCATGGGAGAAAGACCTAACGTAATAATCTGGATACCCTAAAGGAAAATATGGTCACCGCACCAATATTGGTATTTCCAGATTAGGAGAAGACATTCCATGTACATGTAGATGCATTAGCAATAGCACTTGGAACTATCTTAGCGCAACCAGGATCAAGAGACTTGGATCACCCGATAGCATTCACAAGCAGAAAATTATCAGACTCAAAACAGAATTATAACATGACAGAAAGAGAAGGCCTAGCTATTGTTTATGCACTACAGAAATATAGACATTACCTATTGTGAAAACACTTTAATATGTTTACAGACCACTCAGACCTGAAATACCTAGTTAACAAGTCAGTGTTGGGGGGGAGAATATATCAATGGTTATTGCTATTTCAAGAATTTGACTTTGAGGTAATAGTTAAACCAGGAAAATAGAATGTAGGACCTGACCATCTATCGAGGGTCACAAATGGAGAGGAACCAACAAATTTAGAAGACAACTTTCCAAATGCACAACTATTCTTAGTACATATTGATGATGATTACTTCACAGAGATCATCTAGTACTTGAGCACATGTACTATGCTACAATAATATACCACTGCACAGAAGAAGAACCTGGTAGTCCACATAGTCGAATATCAATTGATTGAAATACATCTATACAAGACGGGCGCATATAGCATCTTATGAAGATACGTACTAGACCACGAGCGACCATGAATTTTAGCAAACACCTGCGAGGGAATAGCAGGAGGGAATTATATAGGAAAATATACCGCGCATAAGGTACTATGCACAGGATTATGGTGGCCAATGATCCACAGAGACTCGAAAGAGTACTGTCAGCAATGTGATGTCTGTCAAAGGGTAGGCCAACCCAACAGAAGGGATGAAATGTCACTATGACCGCAAGTGACACTTCAAGAATTTGAAAAATGAGCGATAGACTTTGTGGGACCCATTAACCCATCAACCAAAAGAACGGGGGTGAGATATATTATCACCGTGATGGAATACCGAACAAGATGGGCGTAATCCTCACTAGTAAAAGATTGCAGCATAGAGATAATTGCACACTTTTTGTTTGAACAAGTAATTACTAGATTATGGGTGCCTAAGAATTTTGATGAGAGACCAAGGAATGCACTTCATAAACAACACAATCCAAGCGATGAAAAAAGGAGTTTGAATTTCATCACCAAAAAAGCACACTGTATCATCCACATGAAAATGGCATGGTATAAACCTTCAACAAAATTCTAGAGAATGCCTTGACAAAGATATGCAACGTCAACAGGTACGATTGGGACCTCAAGGTACCAGGAGTGTTATGGGCATATAGAACCATATGAAAAAAGTGGGCATGCCACACACCATTCAAAATAGTCTATGGTCAAGAAGCAGTAGTGTTGTTAGAAGTTTTAATACCCAGTCTACGTGTAGCATCTATCACACACATGACAGAACGAGGTGTAGTACAAGAAAGACTGAATCAGTCATTGTCGATGGAGGAAGACCAAATATTGGCAGGATTCTAACAACAAGTACGGAAATCAAGAGATACATCTTGGCACAACTGCCACATCAAGAGGAAGACGTTCAAGGAAGGAGATCTAGTATTTCTCTACGATAGTAAATCATTGCAGCACCTAGGAAAGATGAGAATGCATTGTCTAGGACCATACGAGGTAAAATATGTCATGGACAAAAAATTTGTATAGTTAAGAGATCTAGTAGACGTAGACCTTAGAGGAATAATCAATGGGAGCCAGTTGAAGTTGTACAAGGACAGTCAACCACCCACCTCACAGTAAAAACAAAAAAAAAAACACAGCATGAGGGACAAGCCACATACGAAACATGTAGCTAGTAGGGGAAACAATAACAGCCATATCGAAAAAGGAAAAAAGAGGGCAAAGGAAAGTTGACAAAAGCATGCTAATAGGAGAGCATGAGGTAGAGTTAAAGCAAGGCAAGGACGGATGGGATGTCACATTAAACATGCCAATTGGAGATGATAGAGTAGGCGTAATGGCAAGTACGAAACCATCGCGGATGCATTGAACCCACATTTATGGTGCATTAATCACATGATGGAGGAAGCATCCTCGACAAGCTTCATGAAGAGCCCATACAACACACGAGAACAGAAGCAGTTAGTCTATTCACGAAAGGAGAATAGAAAAAGAGCAATAACAGCTAGAATGAACAGAGTGAAACCACAAAGCTCACTGAAGCCATTCGAACTCAGCAAACATTTGACATACACCATTATGGCACCACGAAAGCTCGCAGAACTAGGCCAGACAACCAAATCAACCAGGGTTTAGACTAGGTCATGGGGACCACTAGAAGAAAATGAGCAGCAACCACCAGAGATCGTCGATATTGACAAAATCCCATCACCAGAGGAAATCCTAGTAGAGTCCATACCAATACTACAAGAGATTCCACAACCACAAACAAAGGCTATGGAATAGGATACAACAATAGTGGTGCATGAGCCTCAGAACAAAGAAGAAGAAACCCACCAAGTAATACCACTGGAACATACTGAAGCAGTCATGGAAGTAAACAGAGCGACACAACATTTGGGAGCAGAGGAGCAACCAGATGAGATGCAAGCACCTGTATTAGGTCACCCAGCTGAGGAGACCACTGGAACTACCTGGGCATGGCTAGAGTGGATGACAAGGGAACAACTAGGAGTTGTTGGAACTTCGATCCAGCCAACACAGTAGGAGGATCGAGTTCAAATACCGAGCTCACCTCGAAAGAAACTAGCTAGAGAGATTGTGCTACCTCTCATACCAGAGGGAGTAATGTTGGACCCACAGCTATTGGGTCAGATCGAGAAGCTCAAGTATTCTTACCATGATGTAGCAAATGAAACCAAATATCCAGATCTTGCACCACAGGTCTTTGTGCAGAAAATAATCGTGAACCAACTCGGAGAAACCATCACTCAGCCACACCAGTGGGAAACTGGACTGGACAGAACAAGAATTCTAGGATTGCTGAAGATACCACACTTTGGCAGAGGCCAATATGCATTGGCATGCGTCAAGCAATTGTTAGCAGCTATGCATGGAGGGGATGTATGGATGGACAAACCCATACCCATAAATGTCGAACTTATCGCGCAGATAATAGGCCTACCCACCCGGGGTATGGATCCTATGTTGATTTTGGACGAAAAGTCTAAGGAAAAAACATTAGCAGAAGAGATGAAGAAGAAATATGGCACTGACAGGGGAACAAGAGGCATTATAATTAAACAGATCAACAATGATGCAAGCAATTGGGCACAAAAATCTTAGCCTGCAAACTGCTAATAAAATTCCACAAAGACGAAATATCAACAGGAGTCATTATTGTTGCAACACAGTGTGCAAAAGGCACCTCCATGAGATGGGCACCATACCTATCAAACTTGTTCCAAGTAGACTGCAAAGAAACATAAAACGTAGGTACGGAATTTCATTACTCATGTCTGATCACTCTCATAGCTTTCATGGGATGGTGAGAACCAGAATACATCATCTTTTGTACCACACCATAGCCAGGAGGAGAAAGATATCGCATCCTGAGATCCACGCCACTAGCCAAGCATAAGAGGGAGAATGGAATCATATTCAAATCTTACCTACGGGAGATACAGGAAGCCATTAGCCAAGCATGGAGAATAACACGAGAGGCTATCGCATGATATGGGGGCATCACCAATTTCTGGGCTAGGCGACAAGCCATGTGGATACAACCAAGGTAGGACCCAGATAAACAGTGGCCACATATGCACTACTGCATCACCGAGGGAGATATCGACATGATCATCAGTGAATGTCATAATGAATGGAGGATTCTAGCCATACCCAGAGAAGTACCAGGACAAACACCAGAAGGAGGGGCTCCGCAGGTGGAAACACAACTTCCATGAATCCCAATACCTAAGAAATGAAGAATAGGCCAAACCAAGTCGACTCAAGCAGACAACGAATTAGAGAAACTAGGGACCCAGAAGGGGAGGACAGAAACCACTCATCCGACCAATGGACAACGGAAACCAACTAAGGGAGCACATGAAACTACATCGAAACCCATCACACAGGAACCAAGGGGAACTAAGAGACCAGCGGTACATGAAGTAGGTGTGCGCAAGAAAATGAAGGCACAACGACCACCACCCGACTATAAAATCATGGAGGATGATGGAGAGATGATTTCTAGAATGTTCCAAGACTTCCTCGTAGAGGATTTTGATCATGCCGTGCACCATAGGGATAAACTGCAGAAGGAACTAACAAAAATGGGACAACTCCTTAAGAAATTCGGGGAAGCATAGATCACGAGAAACCGTAGAGGCATAGAGACATTGACCACACAGACCACAAAAAATGTGGAGGTAGAAGAACATGACCCAACTCTTCCAATGCCACACGCACATTCCATGGTCTACATAAAGCCTAGCATGTTGCAAATGGATGAAATTGTGGGACAGACACCACTGAAGGATTTGGATCATATCCAATTGGTCTTGACACGGATGCCATAAAGAGAATTATACAAACTATAGGTTAGTGTCGACCACGAGATGCAGTCGCAAGCACATAAAAACTTATTCAAGCTACAGCAAGCAAAAAAGAAGTGGGAAGCACTGGAAACAATTTGTGCGTGGGCCAAATCTGACACTCGGGAGGAGAAGGAACGTAGAAACGAGATGGAACACAAAGTGGAAGAAATTTTTGGGAAACTTTCAACCATTGCACAAGGAAATGAACTCCCAACCGCAAAAAAGATCAACCAGATTATGCAAGAAATTGATCAGTATCAGAAGGAGATCGAGACTCTCCGCGAATAGATTACACTGGCAACTCCACTAGCAGTGAAGGATCAAAGGAAGCAAGAAGAAACAATGCAACTATAGGAGCTAGAAAACCAAGTTAGCATGATAGTCGAATTGCAGGATAAAACAACGCAACTTTGGACAAGGCTGGAAGAGGATCCACAGGTCCAACACTGGGACAAGGAGGAGGAGAGGATCAATGCAGTGATCCAAGAACTCAAGCAGCGACAAAATACCATACCAATTCTAGAACAGGTCAAGGGAACGCAAGAGTTGAAGAATATACAGGCAAAACTTATCATTGCGCAAACACAGAAACAAGAGGGTCAGGCTCAAATAGAACCATTGCAGGAACAGGTAGCAGAAGTACTTGCGCAGGCAAAAGAAGCTAGAAAAAATATAGCACAAACTCATCTAGAATGCGCAGGACTAATGAGCGAAGAAGTGGCAGCTCATAAATTTGACACCATCAAGGAGAAAACTGTGCAGACGCTGAAAAAAGTAGCAGAGTTGCAGGAGAAGTTTCAGACGATCACCAAGGAGATCAAGTAAGCACAGATCAATTCAGTGACTCGAGACGAGTCACATGTCATTGTTGGGGGCCTGTTGGAACCAAGCCGAAGGGGAAAGAAGAACGATCATGGGAAAGAAAGAGTGCATAAAATTGAAGTAACAACTAGAAAAATAACATCACGTGCACATGCAAGGAAGCATGCACAAAGGAAGGCGACAGCTGGAGGAAGAACATCACGCACATGGGAGAAAGACCTAATGTAAGAATCTGGATACCTTGAAGGAAAAGATGGTCACCACACCAATATTGGTATTTCCATATTAGGAGAATACATTCCATGTACATGTAGATGCATCAACGATAACACTTGGATCTATATTAGCGCAACCAGGAGCAGGAGACTTGGATCATCCGATAGCGTTCGCAAGAAGAAAATTATCACACTCAGAACAGAATTATAACACCATAGAAATAGAAGGCCTAGCTATGGTTTATGCACTACATAAATACATACATTACCTATTGGGAAAACAGTTTAAGATGTTTACAGATCACTCAACCCTGAAATACCTAGTCAACAAGCTAGTGTTGGGGGGAAGAATATGTCGATGGTTATTGCTATTTCAAGAATTCGACTTTGAGGTAATAGTTAAACTAGGAAAAATGAATGCAGGACCTGACCACCTATCGAGGGTCACAAATGGAGAGGAACTAAAGAATTTAGAAGACAACTTTCCAAATGCATAGCTATTCTCAGTATAGATTGATGACGATTACTTCGTAGAGATGGTTACTGTGCCAATCTTGGTTTTTCCAGATTGGAGTAAGTATTTATATTCTCATGTTGATGCCTCGTCCATTATGTTAGGAGCAGTTTTAGCATAGATGAGTGCAAGAGACATTGACCACCCCATATCCTTTGCTAGCAGGAAGCTTTATACAACTGAAAGGAGCTATACTATGTCTGAAAGAGAAGGCTTGGCTATGGTATATGCGCTGCAGAAATTCAAACACTATTTGCTGGGAGGACATTTTAAGATGTTCATTGATCATTCTGCACTAAAATACTTAGTCAACAAGCCATTTTTGGGGGGAAGAATATGCATATTCCAGGAATATGATTTTGAAATTGTGGTCAAGCTAGGAAGAATGAATAAAGGACCTAATCAATTATTTAGGTTGGAACATGGAGAGGAAACTACCATATGCACAGTTGCTAACCATCAAGAAAGTTGATGATCACTTCACCGAGATAGTTCAGTTCTTTTCCACGGAAATGGCACCTCGCAAGTACACAACCAGTCAGAAGAAACTGTTGGTAGTCCACGTTGTATATTTTCAACTCATAGATGGACATTTGTATAAGATGGGACCAGATGAGATCTTGAGGAGATGTGTTATAAAGGCATAAATACCATTGATTCTTCCAGAAGTGCATGAAGGCATCACAGGAGGAAATTATGCAAGGAAATAAACAACGCAGAAGGTTCTTAGAGGTGGCCTCTGGTGGCCTAATTTACATAAGGATGCTAAGGAATACTACAGAGTCTGTGATGTATGTCAAAGATTAGGAAATCCTTATTGAAGGGATGAGATGCCTTTAGCACCACAATTAATATTACAAGTATTCTAAAAATGGGCCATTGACTTTGTGGGACCTATTAATCCACCAGAAAGGTGCACAGGAGCTTGATACATTATCATTGCGACGAAGTATTTAACCAGATGGGAAGAAGAAAGAGAAGTTAAAGACTATAGTGCAGCTACAGTTGTGCAGTTCATATTTGAGGATATTATAACTGGGTTTGGATGCCCGAAGATCCTCATGAGTGATCAAGGCACACATTTCATCAACAAAACTATTGAAGCCTTGACTGGGGAATTTGAAGTTCATAATCAAAAGAGTACTCAATAACACCCACATGTGAATGGTACAGTTGAAGCTTTCAATAAGATCTTGGAGATAGCGCTGACTAAAATTTGCAGTGTTAACATAAATGATTGGGATTTAAGAATTTCAGCAGTATTATGGGCCTACAGAACTACTTGCAAGAAGTTAGCAACATAGAACCCATTTAAGTTGGTATATGTCTTGGAAGTAGTGGTACCTATGGAATACTTGGTTCCTAGCTTATTAATTGTAGCATTTACAGGTATGGATGACACTGGCATTGTTCAAGACAGGCTTGCACAGTTGCTCGAACTAGAAGAAGACAAGTTTATTGCAGGATTTCATCAGCAGGTACAGAAAGAAAGAGAAAAGGATTATCATGATAGACATATTAAGAGTAAGGAATTCAAGCAAGGAGATTTGGTATTGTTATATGACAACAAGTTCATGAAGCATCCAAGGAAGTTCAGGACACATTGTCTTGGGCCATTTGAGGTTTCTTATGTTACAAAAGCAGGAGTTGCACAGTTGAAGACCCTTAATGGAGAATGGAAAGAAGGTTTGGTAAATGGAAGCCGATTGAAATTGTATTATGAAAAAAAGTTGCCTCGCAACTCTCAGTAAAAGAAAAGTAAGAAGGGTCTAGGTGCCAAGTGTAGTTGAAACTAGGTACCAGACACAGAAAAGAAAACCTGCACAAGAAAGGGAGGGACCGAGCATAAAGCACAGGCTGCTTCACGCAGTCTGAAGTCAAAGTAAAACAAAAGGTTCAGTACTGCAGTGACTCGGGACGAGTCACATGTGAGTTTTGGGGGCCTGTTGGCCCTTCGTTATGTAAGGAAGTGAAAATTAAGGAAGAAAATCGAAGTAAAAACTGTGTGGAAGGGACATAAACTAAGGAAGGGTCGAAGTGTTTAAAGAAGCAAAAAAGGAGTGAAGCGAAGAAAAAGCTATATGTTGGAAGAAAAGATCAAGGAAGATAAAGGATCAAAGAAGAAGGATCATGGACAACTCAGCAAGTGGAAAAAGACATCAACGGGTTCTTTGGAGCACCTCGCGGAAAAGAAGGAAATATAGGCTGGCACAACCCTTAAAGCATGGGTCAAGTGGACCTAGGGTTTTTGGCACCTAGGGTTTTGGATCTAGGATTTTGATACCTAGTTTGTGATCATGTTATGTATAAATAAAGGTCTAGGAGAGTCAAGAGGGTTTCTTGATAATTGATTGTTAGTCACTTCTATTATTTTGTGAAGAACTGTTGGCACAGGGGCAGACCCAGGGTTCAACGCTACAACAACGCACCAACAAAACCCTAACTATCAACCCTTTTGGAAACACTTGCAAAGAAGATGAAATCTCACCCAAGGTAGAGGAAGGGGGGGTTGCAGGACTGAAGTGTCTGCAACCTTAGCTAGGAAATAGATCTGTGATTATAATACTTAATAGAGCACTTAGCACCAACAGTTCATCAATATTCAACCACTATCTACTCTGCAGATAAAACAGAGAATCGCATCATTCATTCAGATATGATGTATCTAAGCACTTATCATAGAGAGGTAGATTAGATCTAGTAGATTCAGGCACTAAGCACATTCACCTAGGTTCGATCTAACATCCATATACATCATTAACACAAGCATAAACATATCTATCTATCTGCATCAAAGCACTTAGAAATTAAAGACATAAACACATCAAGACATCACACAAAGAAGAGAAACATAGCATATACGTGGTTCACCCCCACCCTGGGGATACCTCCACCAAATCTTCTTCTTTATTATATTTTTCAAGATTCTTACAGGCACATAGCATCAAAATCATACTCCGCAAAAGACAAGAGATCTGCGCTCACTCTGCCAGATCCTCCTTCTTTGAGTTAGGGTATGTTATCCTTGATTTTTAGGGATAACCAGGAGATCATGTCTCAAGGCCCACAGGTCCTAGACATGGAGTACCGAGAGCAGGATTGACCTAAGCGTGGCCTTGGAGGGCCCATCCTTTTATTTTTCCATCAACTTTATCTTGTCAGCAGCAGCATCATCCATCACCATCGGCTTGGTCTTGTATCAGATGAGGTTCTTGCTCCATGAGGTAATTGGTCCAGGTATCATGGTATGTGTCGCTTTTGATCATTAAAACCTTTAAATATATGCATCTAATTCCTTTTATCTCTAACAACTTCTTGGATCTTACATTAACCCACTTGACCATGATTTGGGAGATTGACAGGGCATCCTAGCAATCTTGTGCCCATAGGTCCGAGTTTTCCACTGGGGGATTTTTGAAAAGACATCATCCGCTCCCCTCATAGCACCACTTTTTCATCTTATCTCCAACTCACATGTCCCATTCCCCTTGTCGGGGCATTGGGTTGACCTATTTGTAGGATTGCACCTTATCTTGTGGGAAGAAGGGGTTAAAGGCCCAGAAGGTAAAAGAAGCTGGTAAAAGATAAAAGCCTAGAAACAAAACCTCAATATGATTCACCCAGGGATCCCCGAGAAGGAAATAAAAAGTCTCTCAGTAAGAAAAAAGAGGGACCCAGAAAATATAAAACAAGACCTAGTCAATAGGATAGGGGGTCTCATCATGAGCCAGCCTATTAGGTTCATGGGTGCCTAACAGTATGACATTGCCACCATATGGTTACCATGCCAGGGAAGTGACCTTTGGTTGCATGGCCAAGGGAAAGGGGGTCTCATCACTAGCCAACCTTCTCATCTTTGTGAAATTACTTGTGGGTAACACTGCCATCTCTGGTCACCATGCCAAGGCAGTGTCCTCTGGTTAGCCCTTGAATAAAAAGAAAAAGAAGAAGAAGAAGCAAATAAAAGAAAAGAATAAAGTCAAGAACGGGCTTGGAAAAATTGCATCTATGATAGGTACAACCCACCTTCTACAAAGGCACCCACAGATAACATCATGAATCCCTGGCTCTCACTTCACCCACATGTTTGGACATCCCCTAGCCACATCACCTCACTTACATGGATTGGATGAAACCTTCATGGATACTTCCCCTTTCTTGTGGATACTATCCCAATAGGACGTCTTTTATTTTTCTCCAGTCTTGTATTTTATGCTTTTGTAATGTCTTTGAGCTATTGACTGTTGTATTAGGGTCTTATGCATATGTTTGATAATATTGATGATGAAATGTGATTAAAATTTCTATGATCCTGGTGACTAATGAGCCCATGGAGGGCGTAGCCTTTGATGTGCAGGATCATGCCCGACGGACAAGTACAATTTGGACCAGTACACATGGGGAGATGATCGGTTCATACCTCCATGGGGCTGAAGATCCCACCAGATGGATGTTGAGACCCCAACAGGGGGCAAAGATAGGACAGTGGTTGATTAGGGTCCTGCACCGGATAAGTATAAGATGTTCCATCAGAGGCACTTTGGCAGAGTCTGGCCTAGGGGGAATGATCCCTTTTCAGTGGAACATTGGCCTTGGAAGGCTCAGGACGCCCCCATCCTCACCATGACATCATCTAGCTTCATGGCCATTCAAGGAGGCAGACTGGGCAACAGTGGCATGTGTGGCATGTTGGAGAGGTCCCAAAGGGGCTAATGTTTTTCTCCTGGATGTCTCATCTTCCCTAAAAGGGGCTAGCGCCTCCCTTGAAGGGGATTTTACCTTTTTATTAGCTCAGTTAGGGTTTTAATTTGACAATTTAATGTAAAAAACAGTATTATGGCCTTGTCGGCCTTTTTATGACCTGAAATTTAATTAAGGTCATTGATACAGTATATATTGAGGAGTTTTAGCCTCATTTTAAGCATAACACATCACTCACTCATTAGTGAGGTCTGATTTTAGCACCCTACTTGGGTAATTTTGTTGGTTTCGTGAGGCGCACTTGTTGAAGGAAGGCATTTCTTGGCATTTTTGGCATTTCTCTTGAAGGAAGGTTTACAACTAGGGTTTGCATGCTATTTCATGGTGATATGTAAGTGTTTTTTCTGTAAAACTTCTTGATTGAATGGTTGTAGTCTTATATTCTTGCATATGTTTATAATTTGTTGATAAAAAAACCTAGGTGATAAGCACACAAGTAGGTCCTTGTTTCATGTCCCTTAAAAGAGAAATTTTCAACCATTGAAGAAGGAAGAAAGAGCCTAGCCATAGCTACACTCTTATTTCTTCTTCTCCTTAGTCAAGAAGGAGGAGACGTCCCAGGCCTAGGTTATCTACACCTAGGATCATCCTACTTCTAGGGTTTGATGATAGAGCCTTTCTATATAAACACTCTCCCTCATTGCACTCTCTTGTATTGATTTATATTTCATGGTAGTTGTTTTTACCAAGTTAACCTAAGGAAGGAGGAGAGAGCACGAGGCCTTGCTTTAGCAACAGTGGAGTGAGCCTCTCTCCCCTAGGGTTTTGATTCTGAAGCCCTGCCATAACAACACTTCAGAACTCTTCCCTCTAGTCCTTTGCCATCCTCCTTCAACCCTTGCGTCCTCTATTAAATTGAATCCATAACCCTGAAGGCACTGATCTTCAACCTCCAACGTTGAAGTGAAAGTGATCAAGCAAACTCTCAAACTATTTTGTAAATTGAAACCCTAACTAATTGCTAACCCTAAGTTGTTGACATCACACCTAGAATATTTCATCTTTATGCATCAACGTCTTGTTTTAAGATAAATTGAATGATGATTTAGGCATTAATTGATGATGTTTTGGTTTTTTACATTGAATTCCTGGTCATTTCAGTATTTATTGAGGAAGTGATATTATTTTCATTTCTATATTGATAAACATTGACTTTGTCAATATTTATTTCCATAATTGCTTATATCAGCTAGTCTTATGAAGTACTAACCCATTGAATCATAACTTCCATATATTGGTTTGCTATTGCTTTGTTCCGAGCAGGTGTTCTTCTTTGGGCCTTCACTTCATTATTGGTTGTTTAGCCGAGACTATATGTTTTGGTTGTGACCTATGAAGGGGGAACTTTACTTTTGACTTTTAAACTTTTGCATCTTCAAAACTCCAGGTTACCGTGGACGTATCCCCTGGGCCTAACCTCCCTAAAGAGAAAGAACCTCCCCATCGTGGTGACATTGGGTGGGATAGGTTCCTGTTACGCTAGTTGGCCTTCTATCTTATAGCCATTTGACCTAGCTACAAACTGTGCAATAACATTTTGGCACCGTTGTTGGGGAACACTGAGTCAATTCTCCTCAAACGACAAATCGTTTTGGTAAGCCTTGCCTCAGAGACCTTATCTTACAAGCTTACCTGGCGACTCCACTAGGGTGTTTTCCCTTATCTTTTGATAGTTTCAAGAAAATTGACTGGAGACTCCACTGATGATGAACACAACTATGACTTCACAATGGGATCCACAGAACTACAAACCTTTGGACATGAGTAAAATCCCGGGATATCCCAGAAAAATGCCCCCCTTTTATAAAAATCGGCTCCCTAGATTTGCTAGCATCGATGGAGAAAGCCCCGATTATCACATGATCAAATTTTGGGCTTTCTTTCAATACCGCCCTGTCAGTGACGAGGCTGAAGATTTGGTGATGAAACTCTTCTCTACCTCTCTACATGGAGAGGATAGAAGATGGTATGATAATCTTCCAGTTGCCATCATCATATCTATGGACCATTTTGAAGAAATCTTCCTTGCAAGGTGGGTTATGAAATTGGAAGATATACAGTCATTGTTGAAAGTTATGTAATGCATAAAAAAAACAGAGGGTGAGATTGTCCGAGTTTTTAGGGGTAGGTTCCAGAGGTTTATTTACCAGATTCCTGAAAGCCATCATCCTAAAGATAAGTACCTCATTTATCTCTATAATAATGGACTTCAGGGGAATTTGAGCTTCCTCTTAAATAAAAAGAATCCGAAAACACTTGCAGAAGCTCACAACATGGCCATTCGAGTAAAAAAGAATCTTTCCTTGTCCAGAACCAATGACCATACCATGGACACTCTCAGCTTGATAAAACTAGTTTCCCTTGAAACCTTTGTTGAAGATCCACAAGAGAGAAGGGAACAAGTTTTTGACCAGCAGAATGAGGATGTAATTAAGGAGCAAAAACCTACACAAGATGATGAAGTACCAACCCCTACTCCTCACTCTGATGAGGTCATCCAAGAATCTGTTTCTCCTACACAGTAAAGTGAAAATGAGGTTAGTTTCCTTCCACTTCAGGATTCTGATGACACCTTATTCCTTGATTCAGAAAATGAAGGAGAAATGAAAGATTTGGATGAAATGGATATTCCTTGTTGTACAATCAAAGACAAAGAAGCAATCCATGAGGATGAAGCACCAATAACCGCTCCTCCTTCTGACAAATCTCTCCAAGATCCTTTTCCATATGCACAAGATGAAGAGAATGAGGTAAGTCATTTTCCTTTCCAGTTTTTTGATGATACCTTCTTCTATGACTCAGAGAGTGAAGAGGAAATGGAACCCTTGGACAAACTTGATCCTCTATGCCTCAAGATTGAATATGTGGAGGTAGATATTCCACTTGATGAAGTTATCCGAACACTTGAATCTCCTGCACAGGAAGGATTAAACAAGGTGAGTTATTTCAAAACTTTCAATGATTATTTATTTTATGATGTAGAGAGAAAATAAGTATCGAATGTTTTAGTCCCTTCATGTTATGATGAAGATAATGACTTTGTTGATAATTTTGATGAATTCATATGTGTCAAGAAACGTGGATGGGATATAATTAGATATGATGACAATCCCATGTACGACATTGATGGTCCTTTCCAAAAGTTTCCTTTGCATTTATCACATGAAGTTACTAATAATTTTGACATCTGGCAACAAGAACCTGACCTTATTCAGACACCCAAGGATGACCTAATGCTATGCTCTCCGATTAATTTTCGGTCGTACCTTGAGTACTTTGATGACTATCCATCTGAGCACTTAGATTTATCCTATGAAGAAAGTTATCAACCAACGTTATGCTCAGATATTGATAAAATTAAGGAAGTTACTTCCCTGAAGCAGGATACCTGTGATAAGATTTTCCACCCCCCTTTGATCACTTTTCCTCCCTATGTCACTAAAGGTGTGGTTTGGAAACATGTCCCTTATACCAAGTCTCCTGTAAGGCAAAACCTCATTTTGGATTTTAGGGGAAAGTTGAGTGCCTCAAGAAGAACCCTATTATCACAGTGTTCCAACCTCCCCTTTAGGAATGGTCAGTCATATTTTCATATTTTTCTAATCCCTCCTCAGGACTCAAGTTGTGAAGACATCTAAGGTAGCCAGCATTCAGATTCCTCGAGTCAGTCTCCTGAACCTTTGAATTTTTACAATCCATTCCTAAGATGGATTCAACACTCTCCTGAGAGTATGCATTGGGATCACTTTATCCCTCCCACCTGCCTCCATGAGTTAGACTTTGAGATTTCTGACGATATGATATACATTCTAACTCATGACATTTTTGTACTTGATTTATCACTGTATTGGTTTGTGATGAAGCACAAAGGCAGGTATCGTGGGAAATTGTTGGATTGGCTACACTAGTCATTTGACTACATCGAACATCCAGCCAACAGGTAAGTAAAGGTAAGTACTTTGCTTTACATTCGCATATTGATTGTTTTACTTAGTATATATATATCTATGTATGTTGTTGTGGAATTACCACCCCATTTTTATTACTGATGCCCCTATCAATATTGAGAAGGTCTACAAGTTATGCCAAGATGATGAGGTTCTCATGCGCTCTACGGTGAGCACATGTCCCCGAGTTGGAGCCAGATGTTAACCCTGATTTTAGAGATAACCAGAAGATCTTGTCTCGAGGCCCATAGGTCCTAGACATGGAGTACCGAGAGCAAGATTGACCTGAGCATGGACCTGGAGGGTCCATCCTTTTCTTCTTCCATCAGCTTTATCTTTTCAGTAGCAGAAACATCCATCACCATCGGCTTGGTCTTGTATCAGACGAGGTTCTTACTCCATGAGGTAATTGGTCCAGGTATCATGGTATGTGTCAGTTTTGATCATTAAAACCTTTAAATATATGCATCTGATTCCTTTTATCTCTATAAACTGCTTGGATCTTACATTATCCAACTTGACCATGCTCTGGGAGATTGACAGGGCATCCTACCAAGCCTGTGCCCATAGGTCTGGGTTTTCCACTGGGGGATTTCTGAAAAGCCATCATCCGCTCCCCTCATAGCACCACTTTTTCATATTATCTCTCACTCACTTGTCCCATTCCCCTTTTTCATATTATCTCTCACTCACTTGTCCCATTCCCCTTTTTCATATTATCTCTCACTCACTTATCCCATTCCCCTTGTCCGAGAATTGGGTTGACCTGTTTGTAGGATTACACCTTATCTCGTGGGAAAAAGGGGCTAAAGGCCCAAAAGGTAAAAGAAACTGGTAAAAGATAAAAGTCTAGAAACAAAACCTCGAGATGCTTCGCACAGAGATCCCCGAGAAGGCAATAAAAATCCTCTCAGTAAGAAACAAGAGGGACCTAAAAAATATAAAACAAGACCTAGTCAAGAGAATAGGGGGTCTCATCACGAGTCAGACTATTAGGTTCATGGGTACTTAACAGTATGATATTTCCACCATCTGGTTACCATGCCAGGGAAGTGACCTTTGGTTGCATGGCCAAGGGAAAGGGGGTCTCATCATGAGCCAACCTTCTCATCTCTGTGAAAGTACTTGTGGGTAACACTATCATCTCTAGTCACCATGCCAAGGCAGTGTCCTCTGGTTAGCCCTTGAATAAAAAGAAAAAGAAGAAGAAAAATCAAATAAAAGAAAAGAATAAAGGCAAGAACGGGCTTGGAAAAATTACATCCATGACAGGTACAACCCACATTCTACAAAGGCAGACATAGATAACATCATGCATCCATGGCTCTCACTTCACCCACATGTCTCGACATCCCCTAGCCACATCACCTCACTTACATGGCTTGGATGAAACCTTCCTGGAAACTTCCCCTTTCTTGTGGATACTAGCCCAATAGGACGTCTTATCGTTTTCTCCAGTCTTCTATTATAGGTTTTTGTAATGTCTTTGAGATATTGACTGATGTATTAGGTTCTTATGCATATGTTTGATAATATTGATGATGAAACTTGATTAACATTTTTATGATCCCGGTGATTGATGAGCCCATGGAGGGCGTAGCCTTTGACATCGAGGATCATGCCCGATGGACAGGTACCATTTGGACTGGTACACATGGGGAGATGATCAGTTTGGTCCTCCATGGGGCTGAAGATCCCACCAGATGGATGTTGATACCCCATCAGGGGGCAGAGACAGGAAAGTGGTTGATTAGGGTCTTCCACCGGAGAAGAAGAGGACGTTCCATTAGAGGAACTTTGGCAGAACCCGTCCTAGGGGGAATGACCTCTTTTTAGTGGAACGTTGACCTTGGAAGGCTCACGATGCCCCCATCCTCACCATGACATTATCCAGCTTCATGGACATTCATGGAGACAGACTAGGCAGTAGTGGCATGTGTGGTATGTTGGAGAGGCCCCAAAGGGGCTAATGTTTTGCTCCTGGATGTCTCATCCACCCTAAAAGGGGCTAGCGCCTCCCTTGAAGGGGATTTTACCTTTTTATTATCTCAGTTAGGGTTTTAATTTGACAATTTAATGTAAAAAGCAATATTATGGCCTTGTCGGCCTTTTTATGACCTGAAATTTAATTAAGGTCATTGATACAGTATATATTGAGGAGTTTTAGCCTCATTTTAAACATAACACATCACTCACTCATTAGTGAGGTCTGCTTTTAGCGCCCTACTTGGGTAATTTTGTTGGTTTAGTGAGGCACACTTGTTGAAGGAAGGCATTTTTGGCATTTCTCTTGAAGGAAGGTTTACAACTAGGGTTTGCATGCTATTTCATGGTGATATGTAAGTGTTTTTTATACAAAAATTCTTGATTGAATGGTTGTAGTCTTATATTCTTGCATATGTTTATAATTTGTTGATCAAAAACCCTAGGTGACAAGCACACAAGTAGGTCCTTGTTTCATGTCCCCTAAAAGAGAAATTTTCAGCCATTGAAGAAGGAAGAAAGAGCCTAGCCATAGATACACTCGTATTGCTTCTTCTCCCTGATCTAGTCGTACTTTCAGAAGTTAAGAAGGAGGAGACGTCCCAACCCTAGGTTATCTACACCTAGGGCCATCCTGCTTCTAGGGTTTGATGATAGAGCCTTGTTATAGCAACACTCTCCCTCATTGCACTCTCTTGTCTTGATTTATATTTCATGCTAGCCATTTTTTCCAAGTTAACCTAAGGAAGGAGGAGAGAGCACGAGGCCTTGCTTTAGAAACATCAGAGTGAGCCTCTCTCCCCTAGGGTTTTGATTCTGAAGCCTTTCCATAGCAACACTTCATAACTCTTCCCTCTAGACCTTTGCCATCCTCCTTCAACCTTTGCGTCCTCTATTAAATTGAGTCCATAAGCCTGAAGTCACTGATCTTAGACCTCTAGCATTGAAGTGAAAGTGATCAAGCAAACTCTCAAACTATTTTCTAAATTGAAACCCTAACTAACTGCTAACCCTAAGTTGTTGACGTCACACCTAGAATATTTCATCTTTATGCAACAATGTCTTGTTTTAAGAGAAATTGAATGATGATTTAGGCATTAATTGATGATGTGTTGATTTGTTACATTGAATGCTAGGTCATTTCAATATTTATTGAGGAAGTGATACTATTTTCATTGCTATATTGATAAACATTGACTTCATCGATATTTATTGCCATAATTTCTTATATCAGATAGTCTTATGAAGTACTAACCCATTGAATCATAGCTTGCATATATTGGTTTATTGTTGCTTTGTTCTGGGTAGGTGTTCTTCTTTGGGCCTTCACTTCATTATTGGTTGTTTAGCCGAGACTATCTGTTTTGGTGGTGACCTATGAAGGGGGAACTTTACTTTTGACTTTTAAACTTTTGCCTCTTCAAAACTCCAGGTTACTGGGGACGTCTCCCCTGGGCCTAACCTCCATAAAGAGAAAGAACCTCCCCATCATGGTGACATTGGATGGGATAGGTTCCTATTATGCCATTTTGGCCTTCTATCTTATAGCCATTTGACAAGATCTGCAAGTCTCACACAGTATGCACAAAGCATATACAATCCATACTTAGCAGTTAGCTCAATATCACACAGATATGCATATCTCTCCTTACATTGCCTAGACATCTATTTATAATTTACAAAATAGGCCTAAACATGGGTAAACCCATGAGTTGACATCCCATACCTGTTACATAATCCCAAATACCAAAAATGACCTAAAAAGGGGCCGAGATCCCGCGATCTCTTCTTCATCTTCTGCTCCACCTTCAACAGGTTGTCGAAGTCCCAAAATAGGTCAACTTGACCAAGGATATCCCAAAACTTGGTCAAGGGCCAACAGGCCCCCAACACTCACCTGTGACTCATCCCGAGTCACTCTGATTTGGGTAGTTCTACTTCGAAAGCCTCAAGCTTGGCTCGATCTGCTTTGACTTGTTGTTGTGCCATGGCCTCCTGTTTAGTGAACTCTTAGATGAATATGTCGTTGACATGTCCCTCCATGCATTGTTCAGCTGCAGTGACAACCTGCTCCAGTTCTTCTCCTTGTCCTTCGGCCTTTGTGAACAATTGGTAGGCCTTATCTTGTACAGGTTGGAGTCTCTGATTTACTTCCATAACTTTTCTCTAGTTAGTGTGGATCTGTTGTTGGGCAGTGCGTTGTTATTGGGATTGCTTCATTCTTTCCACAATTGACAGGGGATTCAACTGAGCCTGTATCATTTCGTCTTGATACTTCACCTCTTGGTGTTGTGAATCCACTACCTTCAATTCTGGATTCTCAGTGATTTGCTCATAAGTCTGGGAACTGCGATCAGTGTGTTTCTTACATTCCATAGCAAGGGATTTTATTCTCTCAACTACGCTTTGAGGAGTTGCTTCTCTTTGATCCCTTACATCCTGTGGAGTCTTGGGCACTGTGTAGAGCTCTAAGTCTGTTATGCATTGTTGTAGCTGTTGGATAGCTTCTATGATATATTCTTCTTGCTGTGTGACTTGATCCTTTACCTTTATTTCTAAGACTGTCACAGAGAGAAGTGCTCTGTTGACCTCTTCTTTCACTTCAAGTTGCTCTACGAGCAACTGTTCTTTTCCTTGCTACATCTATGATTTTTCTTCTTCGAAATTTGCTTGGAGACCAATATTTTCCTATTCTACAGCTTGACATTGTTCTACAAGTACCCCTTGTACTTGCGTTAAATCCTGGGTGGCTTGTTTTGTTTCCTCTTATGCTCGTCGAAGGCGAGCTTTGACTGTATCAGCTATTCGGTGGAGTTGAGCTGGCTCATCTCCCAACTCTGGTTCTCCCGATGGAAGAGGTGCATTGGAGACTACGTGGATGGACTGAAGGGCCTGATGTACCCCTTAGAGTTTGAATTCAATAATATCATACATTTCTTCCTGCTTGGCCTCTTTTTTCTCTGCTATTTCGAGTGAAGCATCATTCAGGGCTGCTATGATGAAGTCAAAATCATCGGAGGTGAGGACATTCTGCATCTTGGTCATGGTGGATTTCGATTTCTTCCAGGAAGAAGGTTTTGGGGGGGAAACCTTCCTCTTCTTCAAGGGGTCAACCTCATCTATGGTGGTGTTACTTCGCCTAGTTTCTGTTCATCTTCTACTTCATCATCACCCCCTCGGTTAGGTGACATTGAAGAAGTCTTTCCTGAGGTGTTTCTTAAATTTTGGACCTCCATGGTCTTCTTCTGTCTGTTGGTTCCGTGTGTATTCTGTTCTTTATGAGTGACCTCTGGGCTATCAAGATTAGATATATCTACAGGATTGATGGGGATAAGGAGGTTAACAGACCATTCCTTAGTGATCTCCTCAAGGTCTTCTTCTGTAAGTTTATAATATGACTGGAGCTACTCTTTGTGTTCATTTTCTTGCACTATAATGTAGGTGAAGTGTCGATCTGTGCTGAACTTCATCAGGGGTCAGAACCTCTGTAAGGTGTTCAGAGTCATGCGATGCTCAGCTTCGATGTCTCTCTTTATTTGGAGGTAATATGTATGAAACACAACATTCGACTTCCACTGTTTGTTCATATCACTTGAATACCAAAGTGTAGCGAACTTCGCAGCAAGTGGTTCGAACGGCTCTATGTCTAGGAAGTTTGCACCTTCTGGCATCTCCCAGGAAACAAATTCAATGAGGATTAGGAGCCAATTTAAATGAAATTCATAACCTTGATCCTGTGCTTCTCGGCAGTCTAGTTCCAACTCGTTAACTAGGTACTTCACCCAGTTCATCTGCAGGCCTTTCGCTCACTTCCCTGCGAGGTCACTGACAAAGACGATGACCTACGTAGGTTGGTTCTTCCTTACTAACTTTCTAGCTATTAGTTGACATGCTAGGCGCACTGTGCCACTCTAGATGGAAGCTACCTTGTAGCCTCTTGTTCCCTTCTCAACATCGCCATGTGTATCCTTAATCATCTATGCTAGTGCGTGATCTGTGGCTTTTCCTGGATAAAAGTCTTGTGGGTCCGGTCCTTGCATACTTAGTCCCATGATCATGTTGATCAGCGTTGGGTCAACTATAATGTGGCATTCTATCCATAAGTAGTCACCATGGTAACATGACAGTAGCATCTTGACACAGGCATTGACTTCCTGGTGTCTTCTGAAGCGTGGGATCTTTATGACATTCAACAAGGTGGACTGTGTGAGGTTCATTGTCCACGAATGAGGGATGATCTTTGAGTTCTTCCATTTTTTTCTAGTTAGGTACTTGTATGGGGTGAGCATACCATAGATATTGCGATCTCTGAGGTAGAAGTCGTTGAAATTCAACGCTGTGATCTTGTCCTGGTCTGCTCGAACTATGTGTATCCCCTTAGGGAGGTATGTAGTAACTATGGTGTACTCAAAATATCTTGGTACACTATCATGATTCACCGCGCCATCTAGAGGCGGGATGTAATTGGGAAACATGGATGGAATCAACTTCGCATTGGCTAGGTCATCTCTATGCTTGGTTCTGTTCTCTATTTTTGGTCAGGATGGCTTCGATCTGTGAGTAGTTGACGGAGAGGCTTGCAATCCTCTCGTCGATGATGCTTGTACACCTATAGACATCAACATGACTCTTTCATTCATGAGGTCTATCAGAACTTCTTCACCAACATTCTCTGCAGCGCTGAACGCGTTCGACATACACCCTCATGGTTGGAAATATTGGGTTCGAGGAGTAAATTAGACACTACAATGGGATATAGGGAAATAGCACAATGATCACCATGTAAAATCAACGAGTCTGTGGGATCAGATTCACGGTTAGAAAAAGTGTTTTCGAGGCATGGCGTGATGGGATAAATAGATATCTTGGAAATGGATCTCTTGCAATGGGCGAGAATCCTTCATTAACTCTGTTATGTTCATTACGGCGTGGTCCAATGGTCTGGTGGTGAACCATAAATTCCTTTCTACCCGTCCAGGGGGTTGGTCGAACGGTTATATTGGTCCCAGCGATTATATTTCTTTTCCCTGGCAAAGTGCCATGTGACGTTGTTCTGTTATCCCGACAAAGTTCCAATTTTGAAAATTTTCCTTTTGCGAAGTTCCCTCTGGAACCTTCTATTACTTTTCGATCGTAGCTCTCTTCTTACTTAGTTTTCTAGCTTTCCTCCCAGTGAGCTTCATCTCGGTATGCATTTTTTCATTCTAATTCTTATTTGCTTTTGGCATAGTTACTTTGCGTTGTTGATATTCTTTCCTAAGATTCTAGGGTGATACTTCTTCTTTATCTGGAATAGGTGCTTCAATATTTTGTGGGTCTTCTAGTGTTCTTGCAACTTTGACATCCAAGTCTCTGGTTTTAAATAGCTTCGATCTGTTCCCCTGTTCTTCAATCAAGTGTGTGATCCTTCTAGTCATAAAATCTTTTAACTCTTGCTTCTTCTGCTCTAAAACTTCTTCTTCTTCTTTCCTTCTGGCCTGATCTCTTTCAATCCAAGTTTTTCCTAGTAACATGGTAAATGGGGCGTTGTTTTCAATAAATTTAATAATCTCAAAATATTCCTCTATTGAATTTCCATTGGCATTCATAGATATCTGGGTGATATTTCCACATAGGTTTATAAACTTTCCTCTAAATATCCCTATTCCTCCCAATGAAGGAGTCATAGCAGGTTTCCCTAAAAGTTCCCAAGTTATTTCTGTCATGATATTCACATGTGTTTCCTCATCTAGAACATAGTCAATGTCGAAGTCTCCTATTCTTTATCCAAGGCATTCTTTTTATTTGAAGTTCTCTGATAAGCTGACATGTCGGTGTTCATTCAGGCTTTCTTTTATCTGTATCAATACTTTCTCTAATTCTTTCTGGGGTTCTGCAATAATCATAGTTTATGGAGCTTCCTTAGGGTTTTCTTGTCTCATGTTCATTCCTTCAAGCTTAGCAATCATTCTAGGGAAATCCAATACTTCATGGTCTTGTTGATGGGAAAAATTGACCATCCATCAACTGGAAGAGCGAGTCCAGTCTGGGGTTGTCTAAATAACCCAAGTCGTTTGGTGTAACTCGTTTTGACGGGTTTAATAGCTCCGTTAGCCAATCTAAGAATCCTAAAAGAAACAAATAAAAGAGAGAAATAACTAACTAATTACTAAACACTATATATATATATATATATGTACATATGCTCTAATGTAACTGTAGTAGTTATATTTAAGCAGAAG
>SNQJ01S0047119.1:0-10676 GCA_010110895.2 Picea sitchensis | reverse complement strand
GATCCATCTTCATCATGTATCAATGACAACTCATTGATCCATCTTCATCATATCAATGACAACTCATTGATACATATTCATCTATGCATTCTCATCAAGGAAAATACATATTACATTACATCAATAATCAATCAATCAATCATTTGGCATCAATCAATCACTTGACATCAATCAATCAAACCATTGGCATCAATGACAACATGATCTAACAATTAACACCAATTGTTCATCAATACTCAACCACTATCTACTCCATAGATAAAATAGAGCATTGCATCATTCATTCATATATGATGTATCTAAGCACTTATCATAGAGAGGTATATTAGATCTATCAGATTCAGGCACTAAGAACATTCACATAGGTCAGATATAACATCCATATACATCATTAACACAAGCATAAACAGATCTATCTATCTGCATCAAAGCACTTAACAAGTAAATACATAAACACATCAATACATCACACAAAGCAAAGAAACACAACATATATGTGGTTCACCCCCACCCTGGGGCTACGTCCACCAACTCTTCTCCTTTATTATCTTTGTCAAGCTTCTTATAGGCACATAGCATCAAAATCTGACTCCGCGGAAGACATGAGATATACGCTCACTCCACCGGATCCTCCTTCTTCGAGTTAGGGTATAGCACCAAGAATTTTGACAATTACTTGCATGTAGCTCTGCAAGTCTCACATAGTATGAACAAAAGCATCTACAATCCATAGTTAGAACTTAGCCCAATATCACATAGGTATGCATATCTCTCTTTACATTGCCTGGACATCTATTTATACTTTACAAAATAGGCCTAAACATGGGTAAACCCATGGGCCGACATCCCATACCCGTTACATAATCCCAAATCCCAAAAATGACCTAAAAAGGGGTCGATATCCCACGATCTCTGCTTTGTCTTGCACTCCGCCTTCGACAGGCTGTCGAAGTCCCAAAATAGGTCAACTTGACTAAGGATCTCCAAAAACTTGGTCAAGGGCCAACAAGAACGATATTGCGTCTGTATTGTAAGATCTTCAACTGGGTGTGAAGATCAACCCTACAACTAGGTGTGCAGGAAGGGAAGAGAGAAAGAGAGGGAGAGAGATCTGCAGCTGAGTGCGTAGATAGAATTGTATGTTTCCATCTAATATATCAAGAAACACAATTATGTGAACGTAACCCTAGGGAGAGGGTGAACCACGTATATCTTGTTGTTATATATGGTTGATGTCATGTTATTCGTTATCAATTATACTTTTATTTCATTATTGTATTAGATCAGAGATATAACTTGCGAAGTAGGCTTAAGAGAGATAAAGAGTAACTCGATTATTGTGTGTTGTTGTCCTATATCCACTTTTCATTTCCTTTGGTTGTAGACACCTGTGTCCTGCAACCCCCTATCGCTACTTTGGGTGAGACTTCATCTTCTTCGTAGGTGTTGTCGAAAGGGACATTAGTTAGGGTTTGTTGGTGCGCTATTAGAGTTGAACCCTGGGTATGCCCCTATGCCAACAAAACCTATGATCTAGTGCATACAAGTTCACTAGTATGGTTGCAAAGGAAAATTGTTATGAGAATCACTCAAAGATGTAAAATCAATTTTGTCATTATGCTAGCTATGTTTATGAGGTAGAATGTGAAGTTGCACCATTGGATGCTTGTGGGGTGATGTTGGGTAGCCCCTACTTGTGGGATAGGGATGCTACCTTCTACCGGAGAGAAAACAAGTATCGCTTGGTCAAGGGTGGCAAGGAATATCTCGTCAAATTACATCAAGACAAAGAGAGAGAGAGAATAACTCATCTAGTAGCAAAACAAGGAAAAACAAGAAGGAAACAAGCGACCTTCATTGCCAATGGAATGGTGGATATGGAGAGGCAAATGGATGCCATGTTATTCTGTCTCCTTAATGGTACAAATTTTAGTTTATACTCACAACATTTAAATATGTTCTTGGCTCAAGTTGTTGCTCAATTTGTGGATTCTTCTATGTGCACTTAATGGTGATATGGATGTGTATGAGCATTCCTATATTCAATTTGAATTGTTAAAGCATACATTTCATCCCATAATCATATTTGGATGTGTGATAAGATTAACCATAGGTTGATCTATTGTTGTTGACATTTAAAGAACACTTGATTATGTCCTTTGATTGAGACTAGGTTTTGGCACCACAAGAAAACAAGCTATTATTGCAACCAAACCCAAAGCAGAGCCATCCCATATACCTATTGATGATTAACTACTAATAATATTGCTTTGACAATTGCATTGAGAGTAGAGAAAAAATCAATTCCATAATAGTCATCCATGTTGGTGAGATGGATAAGTCATATATCCACCATTTATAGATCATCCAACCTAGAAGGGGTTAAGATAAGGAAAAGCGGGACCCATTCTCCTCAAATTGTTGGGATAAGGAATCAGCTACCACATTTTCTTTACACTTCTTATAGATAATCTCATAATCATGCCCTAGCATCTTGGTGACCCACTTATGCTACTCTGGTGAGGATAACCTTTGTTCGAGAAAGTACTTTAGACCATGATGGTCAATATTGATCTACAAATTTCACCCTATGATATATGGATTTTAGGTATCTATTGCATGTAATATGACCATCATCTCTTTCTCATATGTGGATTTACCCAAATTGCGGTCACATAACTACTTACTTGTCAATGTCAAAGGGCACCCTTCTTGCATCAATAGTGCTCCAAGGCCTTTATCTAAGGCAACACATTCCAAGAAAAAGGTATTAAGAAAATATGGCATCACTAATATTGGATTCATGCACATGGAATCCTTTAAATATGATAAGGCATATTCAGTAGCCTCACTCCAAACAAAGGCATTTTTTTGTAGTAGTGAGGTTAAGGGAGCCAAAAAATTTCCATATTTTTTCACAAAATTCCTATAGTAGCCTATAAGTGTTGGTGTTATGGTGTTGGAAAGAGGGTATATGATGTTGGTATTTGCATTGATGCAAAGAGGATCAATATGGTCACCATTATTTTCATTGAGATAGATTAGCATCGTCCCTCCATACCATATCTCAAACTATTTTTAGTGTCTACTCCATTAAGTCCGTGTCTCCATTGAAAAGTCAATCGTTAAAACTAACCAAGATTTTGTTGTGCACCCTAAAATAATGACTAAGTATCATATTCTATCGGTCAGACTCATATAAAGGATATCACTAACCGCAAGTTTGTTGTGTACCCCCAAAAAATGACTAAGTATCATATTCTATCGGTTAGACTCATATAAAGGATACCACTAACTGTAAGTTTGCTATGCACCCCAAAAAATACTTAAAAAGGTATTAACATTTATTTCTTGGCTATTGTTTCTCTTGCAATAATTTTGGGCATAAAGCATTACATTATAGAGCTTATGGATGATACAATCATAAAAATGTTCAAATATATGGTTATAAGAAAAGAAAGAATCATAATAATCAAGAGAACATAAGCTATAATTCATTCTGTCCACTGCAAAATTACAATGTTGAATGCCACAAATGAAACAATTATGGTCACAAATCTAGTGATTGTAGACTACCAAATCTTTCCATAAAAACTTCCAAAATTAAGAAGAAAATCATAAGAAGGCATGGAAAGAAAAACAAGTGGAAGAAAAAGAAATAGAGTGTAAGGTATCCTTATATGATGAATATAAAAGGAGTCAATGGTATTTTGATAGTGGATGTTCAAAGCATACTTAAACTCAACTTTTCTGCAGTTTTTTCTAAGTATAAAAGGAGATTTTTTGGAATTTTAGATAACTTTAGAAACTAGAAAAAGGCTCTCTTTAGTGAGATTTATCTTCTTGCTATAAAACAATGAGTAAAAGCTACTAAGTAGCTCGATCTAAGAAATTAAAACACTTTACTTTTTGCCTAAAGAAATTCAAATAAAGAACATGCAAAAAGTGAATTTTACTCCTAGATCTAGCTTTGATTATTAGATGAAACTTTTCCCTAGATCTTGAATGTCATGCATGCATAAGATTTGAATTAGTTTAAATTTAAAAATGAACTATATTTGCATGCAAAATAGAAAGTAATCTGAAGAATAATTTTGAATTCAAGAAGGAGAGATAGACATAGATAGGGTCTTTTCTTCAAAGATTGAAACTTGGGCTATGGGGTCTCTTGGTGAAAGGTGGAGGGAATTATGTTCCTTAATGACTTGAAACAAGGGATCGATGTGATCCAATCAACCACTTCTCCAAGTTGGCAACCTGCGAAAAGTTTGCTCAACTTTGCAAACACTTTGTTAGAAGAAGGTACCTCCTACACAAGAAAACTCATACAAGCATATTAGTTCAAATGAAAATTAACATGCAAATTTAGAGTCTTAAAATATAGAAAATAATAATATCTAAGAGAAAACAAGCTAGTTAGAACTTATCCTACTATGTGAAACACATTTTAAAAGATCTTAACAAGAGTAGATATACAAAATTTTAAAACCAATACAAGTTACCTCAAAGTTCAATAGAACATTAAAGCATGCACACCATGAAGAACCAACACCAATAGACCTCCAAAGTCTTCTTTATTCAAATCAATTTGAGAAATACAAATAGCATTACAACATCCAAGTCTTTTCCCCAAGCTCCAATTAGTCTACAATTGAGAGGTCGACTTTCTTATATAGCATGAGAGAGTGAGGTTTCCCAAGAAGGAGGGTGAGTTATCTCCAAGGAAAAACGTGATGTTTCCCCATCACAAGGGAGAGTCACCTTAAGCATGAAAGTGTGATGTTTTTAAATCATGGGAGATGTTTCCTTCCTCAAATGTGAGAGGAAATGTTTCCCATCTAGAAGGGCGACTCAACTCAAGGATGAGGAATATGTTTCCAAAGAGAAAAAGTGTGACCAAATAAGAAAGTGTGCCTTTCCTTCTTGGATGTCCAACTCATAACAAATCTCTTCCAATCAAGTTGCTTTCTACTTGAGACAACTTGTCACCACTTGAGTAGACTACAGAAACGAGGAAAACATGTCTCGGACATGTTTCCTTGATTTAAGGATTGCTGATTTTTCCTTTTATTTGTCTTTTATGACCATTTATGTGAGTAAAATTAATTTAAGTGATTAAAAATCACTAATTTCACTCACAAACTGGATACTTTGGTAAAGTGGGAATTTTGAGTGTAAAAACGAATACCCCCAAGGCATATAATGCCTCCTAGTACCACATTTTTAACTTATGACTTACTTACAATTAAAATATCCCATTTTGCGAGAAATTTTTTAATTGATTGAAAACATTAAAAAATCCTAGGGGGACTTAGCACAATTTCCATATGACTTAAAAGTATGACCTAGCATGGTAATATAAACATTTTATACACTAGAATTGGGTAACCAAGCTAAGGCCTAACCATCAGTAACATACCCTAGCTTTGGAGGTATTTGAGTGAAAAAACTTAGAAATTATAACTCGTCTAAAATTAATTTCAAGCAAGAAATAATTAACAAGTGAAAAAAACATTCTAGAGTATGTACGAATGATCAAGTCTCAAGAGGCCAAGGCTTTTACAAATTCATCATGCTAATCTCATCTTATTACAATGCCCCACATGGGATGGAAATGTGAAAAAAGGTGGTCAAAATGACTAGTTGAACTTCTGAACACTCAAATTTGAGCAATTGATTGCTCGGTCTTTGGCGGCTCAACTGCAAGTCCAGTTAGTGCAATTCAGTGGATAACATGACCATTTGTATATTAGAATGTAACACATGGGAATAATTTATGATGTTTCTTTCTTTGTATAATGCACATGTGTGTGTGTGTGTGTATTTGTCATTGTGGACTCTAATTTCATCAAAAGGGCACTACTAGAAGGTAGTTACAGCATCCACTCAAAAGTTGTAAACTTCACAACACCACATCAAACACATCAAACAATGGAGGTGGAACCAATGCAACTAATAACGAAGAGCAAAGACAACAAATGGGTTAACACCATTTAAAGTAATGAAGTTACAGAAAGATAGATTATTAAAATTGAAAAGGAAGAGACATCGAAAAAGAGAAAAATCATTGACCATTTATGACATGAACATCCATAACACTACATACATGGCATAGGCATGTGGCCCATTAAAAGGAAAATCATGTTAATAGAAAAGTCTCTTCCTAGAAGTGCTTAGATTGATTATCACTAATAATTACAATTTAATAAAATAAATAACACTAAATAAGAATTAATAATATATCTATTAAAGATAATAAAAACGTAAAACATATATAAATTATAACTAATTCTTAAAATATGATAAAATGTTTCCCAAGTCATACCTACCTAATGCATGAACATCACCAACATTAAAGAAGACTCAATATATATCAATTGGAGATAGAAAACATAAGGCATATTAATTAATTAAACATAAGACATATTAATTAATTATATATATTGGTTATAACTAATTGTTAAGATGTGACAAAATGTTTGCCAAGTCATGCCTATGTACCGTGCATGAACATCACCAAATAATTTATGCACATGCCTCATTCGTATGAAAAGAAATGATAAATGCATTTTCAAAAAGGTTTATTATTTGATGTGTTTCCCTATTTTATTAAAGAATCGATTGCGTAGATATTTTACTTTGGCATGTATCAAGACCCATTAGTATTTTACATTTTTAATATTATTTTTTTTAAATGGAAATGGATATATAATTGTAGTCAATCTAGTGGTTGGTATTATAAATTTTAGGTTAATGTCAATAACTTAAAAACTTATGACGTGGAAAAAATATGTTAAAGTACATTTAGAAGGAGATTCTAGTTCTTATATGTGTATCCTTTCAATTTCATTTCAGAACAAAAATTATGATAGAAAATGGAAACATTTCAAATAATATTGAGATCCACTATTACGTATGGAGGATCACAGGTCTAAATCACTCCACCATCTTCAACGGAGTCAACCACGCGTCTGATATAAAATATAAATGAAATTACAAACTGTCCAATAATAAGTTAAGATGCAATAGGATCAGCTAACAAAAAGATCATAAGGGATAACCATGTCTGTCCAAAATAGCAGTTTAAGTACTCAAATTTGTCTCTAGAGAAGAAGACAACACTATTTGACTTTCTGTTTAGTAGGGTTTATGGTAAAGGAAGCTTATAATGAATATATTTTATGAATTGTTGGGATAGGTGTGTCATATATGTTGCATTGCTGTAATAGAGTAGGTAACGATTGTTGATTAATAGCGAAAATTGGTTAATTAATTGTTGGTGGTTTTATGTAGAATTGGAAAACCATAAACGGTTTATGGTTTGGTTATGCATATTTATTGAGTGTTATGGTTAAAGAAAAACAGTGTGTGAGTTTTAACTCTTGTTGAGAGGAAGGAGACTTTGTAATATATTGTAACCATTTAGTTGTTGAATAATCCATTGAACCTGATTTAGAGTGTGGGGTTTTTCTCCCATTAGGGTTTTGGCAAGAATTCATTGTGTAACAGTTTGTTATTTTTTCATTTGTTTTTTGTTTATCATCTATTTGTTTAAATTTTTATACAAGTTCTTCTCTTATCGGTTAGTGTTGAAAGCATATCTCTACTTCCTTTCATTTGATATGAGAGTCTCCACTTCCTTTCATTTCATATGAGAGTCTGATCACCTCGTATCCAAGGTCTCTACTTCCTTTCATTTGATATTAGAGTCTCATCACCTCATATCCAAGGTCTTAGGGACAGGGTTTTTTTATCTAATCTTGGTTTGAGTGGGAGCTTGAGCAAAATAAAATATTATCATAGGGAAATGGCAAGCATGTATAGATTAGAAATAGAAAAGGTTAATGGTATTAACTTTGCATTGTGGAAACTCAAGATGGAGGATCTTCTTGTAGTGAGATCTATGGGTTGCAGGAACCAAACCCACTAGTAAGAAATATAAAGAGTGGATGGTGTTGGAGAGAACGGAAAGAAGCTTTATCAAACCCACTAGTATGAAAGATGAAGAGTAGATGGTGTTGGAGAGAACGGAAAGAATCCATATCAGGCTCAATGCAACTCTCTGGAAGAAGTTGGAGGATTTGTACCAGGATGAATACCTAGTTAATAAAAAAAATTCTACACAATGGGCGATGGTGATTATGTAGCCAAGCACTTGAATGTTATCAATACTATTGTTACACAATTGATCTCAAGTTGGAGTGAACATGGATGAGGAGGATTGTTGTATGACCATTTTGTGTTCCTTTCCAAATTCATGAGACAACTCAGTAATGGTCATTGGAAGCATTATAAAGATCTCAGTGCTTGATAAGGTCGTGGCTTCTTTACTCTTAGAGAAGGTGAGGCGGAAAGCTTATGAATCCACCAATGAGGCCTTGGTTGTTTATGGAAGCTCGAAGGAAAAAAGAAAGAAGAGAGAAAGCGGTAGACCTAAATCCCATGGGACACATAAGTCTCTTGTAAATTCCAAGGGAAAATGTTGGAAATGTAGCGAGGTCGAGTATTTTATAAGACATTGCAAGGAAGAGAAAAAGAAGAATAAGAAGGAAAAGAATGATTATGATGATGAGTCTAAAAATCTTGTCCAGAGGATGGTGGAGATGTGGTTTTTGCATATTTGAAAATCCATGTGGGTTAACGTGTGTAGTTGATAGACTCTTGAGTTTCCTTCCATATGACTTCCCATCGACACTAGTTTTCAATGTATGAGAAATATGGTGGTGGAATGGTATACCTTAGTGATGACTCTTTTTTCAGCATAGTTGGATGTGGTAGAGTCTTGATTAGATTCCTTGATGGAAGAGTGAAGGGGAGCAGTGAAGTTTCACACACCTCAATTCTGGTACAAAACCTACTATTAGTAAGGAAACTTAATTATGTAGGTGTGTAGGTTTGATTTCACTTATGAAGTGTGTAAGATGGTCCAAGGAGCTATGTTTCTTGCTAAGGAATTTTGTGTGGGCACTTTGTTCCAGCATGATGTGTTCACTATTCCATGTAATAGTTCTTTAATTTATATAGTGGAGAGAACCATAAGATCTACACCTTCACAATTAGAACCTATATATATTCTAATGGTCATGTTTTCTAGGTACTTAAACAAACTCTTGCTTTAAAAGGAAAGTTACTTGTAGAAAAGACAATGATATGGGTGCAAATATTGGGCCACATAGGTGAGAAGGGCCTATGCACCTTGAAAATCAAAAATATTGTCCATGGATTTAATGATTATGCTTTTGAATTTGATTTTTGCAAGCATTGCATATATGGAAAACATAATTATGTTCAATTTTATTCTAGTTCTCACAAATGTTCTAGGTTGTTGGACTTAATTCATTTTGTTACATATTCAGTCTAGTTAAAGTTCCTTCGGTTTTTAAGGATTTTTGTTATGTGTTATTCATTGATTATTATTCTAGAAGGACATGAATATATTTTCTTAGAACTAAATCTAAGGTTTTTAGTCAGTTTAAGGAGTTTAAAACTCTCTTGGAAAATCAGACTTGTAGAAAGATTAAGGTGTTGAAGACTGACTTGTAGGAAGATTAAGGTGTTGAAGATTGATAATGGTGGTGAATTTTGTTTTGAAAATATTTATAATCTTTATAAGGATAATGGCATTAAAATACATAAGGAAACTCCATATATCCCTCAATAGAATGGAGTTGCATAATGTATGAACACAACGTTGATGGAGACAACTAAGAGTTTGCTTAGGAGGTAACTTAGATAAGAAGTTATGGGAAAAAGAAGATGTCATTGCATGTTACTTGATTAATGGGTCTCCCATGTCAACTCTTATGGATAAGACCCCTATGGAGGTCTAGATGGGAAAGAAGCCTTCACTTTGGCATCTTCATGTTTTTGGTTGTGAGGCATGTGATCATGTGCCTAAGGAAAAGTGGTCAAAGATGGATAACATTGTTGTGAAATGTACCTTCAATGGCTATGGTGTTGATGTGAAAGGGTACAATCTTTGGGATAATTTGGATGGAAATTTTTTGTATAGAAAGAATGTTATTTTCAAAGAAGTTGAGTCTTCTCCCATAGTGGTGTAGCTAGAAGAGGATGAGAAGAAGTTAGTGGTTCATCTACCACCCAAGACAAAGAACATTGAACTAGAAAATGAACCAGAAACTCATGATGGACTTGATGGGAGAAAGGTTCAAAGAGTTCAAAAAAGGATGAAGAAATTTCACCTCAAACTTTAGGTAGTTACACTCAGCAAAGAACGCAACCAAACAAGTATAATTATATTACGTCTAATTTCACACATATATTTTCTTTGTTTGCAAACAACAATGAGCCTAGAACTATGAAAGAGGCAAGGAAGATGGAAAATAAGAGGTCCTAGATATTTCCATGGATTAGGAAATGGTTTTACTTAAAAAGATTGATACATGGGACTTGGTACCATTGTTTGACGGATGGAAACTCATTGGATGTAAATGGGTGTTCAAAAAGAAGATCGGTTTATATGGTAGTTTTAGAAATCACAAGGCAAGATTGGTTGCAAAGGGATATTCTCAAGTTGAGGGAATAGAGTTTGGTGAGATATTCTTCTCATTTGTTAACTTAACATTTGTTAGCTTCATATTATCTATAGCATCAACTTTTGATTTAAAGAAAGAACGGATCAATGTGAAAAGAAAATTTCTACATGGTTACTTGAA
>SNQJ01S0047118.1:85049-105323 GCA_010110895.2 Picea sitchensis | reverse complement strand
TCTTGGGTGTAAGCAAAGAGGACCACTTTATGATTCCTACGACCTAGAGAATAATCAAAAGAGAGTTGACTCTCTAGAATCATTATCATTCTCACCCATATGTATTCAAAAATGTTCATAATATATTATGTGTTGCACCCATCATCCGAGGGAACAAAACTATGAAGGCTCAATGGAATATCTAAAACATGGCAAGTCCATTGGTGGTATTATTCTCTAGAAAACATCTAAAGAACAACATGTAACGTCTCATTGTGTGTGAGGTTGCTGATATAATATTTTTAGAGTATTGTCTTAAATATATATGGGTTAAAGTGATTTTCTTAAATATAAAAGAGTTATAGAGATGTCCCCAAAATCTAAAATTGCGGTTTAGTTCTCATTAAAAAGGTGGATTTTATAAGAATTAGTGACCAAGTACATATCTAAGTTGAGAAGTTGAGGATGGGCATAAATATGTATTGAATACTATACAATTTAAATGCATGCTAAGAATTAGTGACCAAGTACATGTCTAAGTTGAGGATAAGTATAATATATTGAATACTATACAATTTAAATGCATGCTTAAGCTTAGTTGTAGATGTCAAATCCTCAAAAATAATAATTTGCAAAGTAGTTAATTTGTTTTCTATGCTTTATTTAACATAACTCAAACAATCCTAGATATGAAGAACAAAATTGTTTAAATGCATGCTTAAGCTTAGTTGTAGATGTCAAACCCTCAAAAATAATAATGTTCAAAATACTAATTTGTTTTCTATGCTTTATTTAACATAACTCAAACAATCCTAGATATGAAGACAAATATTGAGGAAGAGAAAAGTTCATAAATGAAATTATTTTCAAATATGGAATATATTTATCTATTCATGAATCTTAACATAGAATATAAAGAAGAATAAAATTGACAAAAAAAAACCCAAAGAAAGTATGTTTTATAAGCCTAAAGCATAATTATTTCTTTGCTTGGTTTCTTTGCTTTTGTTTCTTTTTTTAAACAAGGTTAATGTATTTTGTACATGATAATGTCATAATGAATTCCTATAAGGGACAAGAATCTATGATATCTTGATATTGTAAGAGGGAAAATTAAAAACATTAGTCAATTAATCGAAGTAGAAGTTGTAAAAGGAAATAAATACAAAATAGGCAAGTGAACAAAAATGCTAAAATTATGTCAAGTGATAGATAAAATTGTGTTAAACGATTGATGTTTTTGTTTGTTGACTTTTAAGAAAAAGAGAACACCCCACGAGGAAGCAATTGTGTTGCAAGGCTTGTGAATACTTTAATAATTGGCATTGTTTGGAGGAAGCTTCTAAGTATTTATCATTTGCAGCTTCTAGATTGGAAGGTCCATAAATAAAGATGGAGAACAATGAATAAAAATCGAATAAAGAAGCCTAGTTTATCATAGAAGGATTAATATGCACTTTCAAATCATAAGAGCTTGTTTGTAACTAATTTAGTATATCGAGGAACATTTGAGAAAAAAAAAGAAGAATAAATTGTATATGTAAGATTGAGTCAGCTCAACATGTAAATATATGAATGAATGTTTGTTATAAAAAATCTCTTATAAATTAGAGTATAATACAATAATTAGTGAAAATAATGGCAATGTTGATCTCAACAACTTGTTTGATAATGCCTCCTAAAGAGTGTATTCACAAATGGACCAACATCTCACCAAGTTCTTCTAAGATAGTTTTCAAATATCTTTGAATAAACCTAGAGCTCATCTGGTTCACTAAGAACTACTTGCTTTCATTGGCTTAGCTATAAGCCATGTAGTATAGTCCTTGTCGCCCATCAGTAATTGACATAATGGATGATGGTTCTATTCAACAGATTTGAAAAGGAAAGTGTTTGAATCTCATGTCCTATTTTTACTTATGAATCTCTCCTTTAATCTAATCAGTTGATTTACTAAGCTTGGATTAGGTGCTTAAAAATAACTAATATCTTGGAGTGGGGACTAAAATTGTTACTTCATTGAAGCTCTTTTAATAGGTGAAGTAAATTAGTAAGCCTAAATCAAGTAGATAGCTCTAAGAGTCACTATATATACAAAAATAAAACAAAAATAATGATAATATTTGTTAAAAAACAAAGTGAGAAATCTTTAAAATACAACACAAAACCCACCCACATAGAAACATCAACAAGAACATAAAGCCAATATTTACATGGAAACCCTTTAACCAAGAAACCATCAATGCTCAAGATATATATTTTTTATTGACCTTATCCAAGATGGCCAAACACAAGGACGCTTGAGGAATCTTATAATGGATTTCTTCTATCCTTTAAATATGTTTCATCATATCAAATACCATGGTTTCCAATAATGGGCTCGTAAACCACTAGTAAACCACAAACATAAAACCATTAATGACCTTATCAAAGTTATCTGATCTATTCCCCCATTAAACTTGACTTACCATATTCACCTATCCCCCTCAAAGTTTCTTTACTGGTTTATGTGAATACAACATGTGCCCCTTTTACCACCTAAGTCTCTGTTTAGACTTTTACATGGATGAAATTTCACAATGGTACACATGCATAAATAGGTATTATAGCCATATGCCCATTTTACATGTAATAAAACAAATCAGCTCCATAAAATAATACCTTTAAATTAGATTGAGAGTATAGATAATGCAGTGGGAACACCAACAAACTCCATTACCATAATCCCTCCTTCCTCCTTCTCCAAATACGATTAACCAAGCACTTCATCCTCAATGTAATTTTACCAATGCCCATTTTACCATGATTCATATATCGATGAACCATTCTTCATTTTGTGTCTCCTATGTTCTGAACATCATACCACTCTCATGAGAGAGTCCATCACCTTATCCAAGATGACGAAACACCAAACCACTTGAGGCATATTACAATAGAGTTCTTAAAGCCTTTAAATAAGCTTCACCACATCAAATATCATAGGGTTCTACAATACCATGGACATGTAAACCAAAATGGTAAAACTATTAATGACTGTATCAAGATTATCTTATCTACTTTGTAATCTATTCAAGATAAACCCTATAATTTTATACATAGAAATCATCAACAATGCCAACATATGAGAATATACTAGTTAAACAAAAATGACCTATTAACAGCTCTCTAATTATTATTAGCACTTTGTACATTTGATGCAAATTGATGTTAAATCATCTAAATTTCAAACTCATTAATTGTTAGCCTAATAAGATACGGGGACATGTTCAAATTACACTAAAAATCAAAATAGTACCAAGTCAAAACAAGAAGAACATAACAATAACTACTTTTATAAAACTAGTTTTTAATTAGCAGTTGATTCTAAACATACTATGAAATTTAATAAATTACATTAAAAATCAAAATAATCCCCAGTCAAGAAAAGCAGAACATAACAATAACTACTTTTCTAAAACTAGTTTTTAATTAGCAATTGATTCTAAACATACTATGAAATTTAGTATAGAATGAGCAATGTACAAATTCAATGAAGCACTAAACATTTAAAAATATAGCGAAAAATCATCATTGAATTACATATAAGTAGGGTGGCCTAGAAATTATGAAGGGAAACTAATCTCAAAGATAAACAAGGCAGATAGCAGCGCCGCTGCAAGTACCTGCCTAAAGTTATGTAAATTCATAAATTTGCATGGAAAAAAACATAATTGTTTTTAATCAGTGAGTCTTTTATGGTTGAAAAAAAATTAACCCATGACTAGTTGTAATGTTTGCCTGGCATGATAAAGATGGACTCCACATATTCACAATGAGTAAAGTGAACAATAATTACTGTTCTTTTAGGAAAAACATTATCAAATATGAGTTTTTGTTTGAGCAACTCAGTTAGATAGGAGGGTATATGAATAAAGGAAAACATTACCAAAGATGAGTTTTTGTTTGAACAACTGAACTGGATAAGAAAGTATATTTCACTATTTTATGAAATTTTATTATTAACAATATATTAACTCAATTATTAATAAATTTAAAACTGTTAAAATAATAAATACCCCAAAAATAATTTTAAGTTTTTTTAATTAATAATATTAATAATAATATGGTATATTCTCATACATACACTATTCAAGTATAATTTCTTACCTCTATTTGATAGTAATCATAATCTAAATAGTTCCACTATCTTTATAAATTTGCATATGTCATTTTGTCTTTATTAATCATCTTTACTTTTGTTGTATTATATACTATAAATTTTAGAGACTAACTATATATAATAACTCTTCGTAGCTATCTTAAATATATTAAATTGAAATAAATGTGCAATATTTAATCTTATAATATAAATGTAAGAATAAATTTTATATGTTATAATATCAATAAATATTTTAATAAAGATTTAACATACTTGAATTTTATAAATTCTATAGATTTAAGGAAAATATTTATAAATTAAAAAATTAAAACTAATTATAATATCAATAAATGTTTTAATAAAGATTTAACATACCCAAATTCTAAATTTATAAATATAAGAAAATTAAAAAAATATATTTATAATTAAAAAAAAAAATTAAACCAAACATATTAACATCGATATAACCTATTGTAATAAATTAAAATATATTATTGAAATAAATGTAAATATTTAATCTTATATTATAAATATAAGAATAAATTAAATATCCATTATAATATCAATAAATGATTTAATAAAATTTTAACACACCCAAATATTATAGATTTATAAAAATATTTAAAATATATTTACAAACTAGCACTCCATGAAATCAACACTACTAATACCATACCATTTACCAACCAAAATTTAGGTCAACATTAAAATATTATTTCACTTTGAATTCCACATGTCCTTTTCCCTTTGCCGTTGCCCTTAGTCAAGGAATGGCCCAACTTTGTGATTAACAATTCATATTTTTAAAAATTTATGTAATATGGATATAGAAATTGGGTATAATACATTTTAAGCTATTAGAACTGAAACCTTGAATCAAGTGCTCTCACGGTTCTTTTTCCATAACCGCTCTACAAGTCTCAAGAAAATGCATGAGCTAACATGATGTAATCACAAAGTAATGGAGTTTCGTTTTCCAAACTTCTTATTCAGCCATTCCAGTCTCCCAACAGAAATCGCTATTCAACTTACTTTGAAACTTTATAAGAATAAAAACGTAACTGTAATTTTTTAGAGCTAGTTGTATAAGCTTCAACCAGGCCAACACTTCAATAAACAGTGGTGTTGATAGTTGTCGATTATTTTTAAGAGCTTTATTGACTGTGGGATATTACTTAATGTTCACCATATAAATTTATGTAATTTTTTTTAAGAATGTTACCAGTATCGGATTTGTTTATTTTCTAATATTTAAATCCATTTATTAAATATGGCATTGGCTTATCAAGTCAACATGGCTTTGGTATTATTTTGAAAATGGAGGAAACCTTCTCAAAATTGGATAAGTGCTTTAATGTTTGCACAAGTTATGTACACATATCCAAAGTATTGGCATTCTCGCATTTTCAATATTACTGTATTCTAAATATTGGGATTCCCATATTCCCAATATTATTGCATTCTAGATAATGTCAGATTGCAATGTAAACAAGTGTTGTATGGCAACGTTGTTTCTGCTAGGTTGGAATGGGAATACATGTAGGGATGGGGGAATAAGTAGCGAAGGCAAATGGAAACTGCAATGGACATGTGGAAAGCAGCATGAAGTACAGGTGGTATCCATGCAGAAAATGACAAGTGGATCCTAGAGCAATTTTGACATTGAAACCATTTAGTTTTTGAAAGTATTTTCACTATAATTACACTGTGTTTTGCATAATCCATCTTGCTTTTATTTTTACCAGTAGTACATCAGACAAAGTGTGATTTGCCATGTTCTTCAGTTCCTACCTTTTATCTCTTCAATTTATTTGTGAAATTCATTCATAATGATTGTTGCATAATTCCAATTGGTTAGAGTTAAGTACAATTTTCATAGTCACTTCTTTAAATAGATCATGTGGCTTTTGTGTCTCTATATGTGTTAGGATAAATAAAGTTAAATGCGGTGGAAAATAAACAATTTTTTTTTTTTTTGAATCTTAATGTGTTCTTATAGATGTGGAACTCCTCTATAAGTTTTTCCTCTAGCGTAGAATCACACACATTAAACATTCAAATAAAATAAAACATTCAAATGAAATAAATAGAATCTCTTGACATTCAACATAGTTGAAGATAAAAATTTATGAGCACATAAAAATAAAAGAAGATGACGGACATGCATAAAGAGAACTAATTTTTCATTTCGGAAAAAATAGTTTTCTTTTAAATATATCAAAAAATAATATTGTTTGTTACATATTCCTAGAAATTTAAATGTGTTTGTCATATAGACTGGGATTGAGGCTCCCGCAGACCATTAAAAAAACAAGTACAATAAATTGGACTCTAGAAAGAAGAAGTGGACGACGGTAGAGAGCAAGACATGAAAAGACGAAATTAGAAGTTATCAATGTTTGGTTAGACATTTCTATTTAAATAGGTGGAATAGCCGGATTGATAAACAAAGCAGGATGCAATCAGTATAGACTTACATTGATGGTATATATCTCCCCCTTTGCTATGTGTTTGTTGATGCCATTTTATTGTTGTCGTTGATGGCTACTAGAATCGTTCCAGCTATCTTTTTCCTTTCGTCAGTGAGCTTGTTGATTTTCCTTTGGAGCGATTCTTCAATGTAGCCTCTCATGGGGGCCACGTTGATCTCATCCCAGATTTTTATGTTGAAAAGATCATTTTCTAATTCCCTTAGATCGATAGAAAGATTACGCAGAGCCTGATCAATTTCTTCATTTTGTACCAAATAGTCCACTAGCTAGTTGTCCATGTTATCTTCACCATATTCAAGGATGTTGTAAAAGTTTTCTAAAGACAACCCCTTAAAAATATCAACTTGTTCATCGAAGACTTGCTTGGTTAAGGGAAAGGAGTTGAGATTAAGTTGGGGTCTTGGACCTCGTTGGTACTTCCGACTAAGTCTATTTCGGTCAGCTTTCTAAATAATTCTTCTTTCTTTGATATGGCTTGTTCACATGATTGGACAATGAGATGTAGGTTCTTCACTTTCTCTTTCCAGCTTGCATTAATTGAGTGATCCGGTTTGGGGAGGGGAGATCTTCTTGTCTTCTTCTCATATATGTCATGTTGTTGACATGGATGCCAAAAGGGATAACCGTATCTATATAGAAACGTTTTTCATTTTTAAAATCCACCTACAAATGTTCATGCAAAGAATGTGCCCTCATTCCAAGGGAAGCCATACTTTTTTATGTTTCTCAGGCCTGAGTAATCAAATCCATTATTTTCTTGATATTCTTCTCCACATAGCCTCTACACGATGCGAGGAGGATGGAGGATCCTTTTAACTTGGTTTCAGGGGTGGCATGCATGGTTATTGCTAAAGGACTGGAAAGTAATGGGATAGGAATAAAATATTCCTCCAATTCCTTGAGTCGGTCCTTCAGTCTGGCATTCTCAGCCTCAATGCCTTCAATGGAATCAACAAGAGAATCTTCAGTTTCTCGGTGAAGTCGGGAGATTTGGGACGACTGCATGTTCCTAAGTTTAATATTTGAACAAGATTTCCCTTTCTTATTTCTTGCATCTCTCTTTTCAATAATTAAATTTTTAGACTCACTGTAAAAAAAAATGCTCTGGAATACGAAGGATTCATATTCGTAAAAATATTTGGTCTGAGCTATTTCCATTGGGGGACTATAGTGGATTGCGTCCACGGGATGATCAACATTGTGGAATACACTATCCAGATTAGTCTCAAGTTCCATGTCTTCACTTTCAATTTCGGGCTCTTCTGATTTCCCTATAACGTTTTTTCTCTTCTTCCTCACGGGAAGCTTGTGAGAACTATCAATTTTACCACGAGGAGGGTTCTTATCTCCTCCTCCGTTTGAATAATTCTAGGTTTCTTTCTTACTACGGTGGGTCGTTGGAGCGATGCTCCCAGATGTCGTACTCTTGGGAGTGGTATCCAGTGATTGAACACTCTTCTCACCGGGGCCTTTTCCCTATTGTTTTTACAATTTAGTGGTGTCTTGTAATGTCTCTAGGTAGCCAGTGTTAGAAGCAGGAGTGTTGTCATCATTGTCTCTGCTTCGTTCAGACGTGTCTGGATAAAAGAATTGTTGAATCCAACTTCTAGTAAATGTTCTAAAAAAATCCCGTTAAGGTCGAACCCTCTTAGCCTTTCAGCATATCTTAGGTTCAAGTTGTTGAAATGGCCTGCGAATTCGTCAATTTTGTTAACGTTCCTGAACACAAAGTCTTCGACTTTCCAAGGAAGAGGAATGAACTGCTTTTTTCTCTTCTCATGGAATAAATGCAACCAATAGTTGTATCGTCTTTCTATTTTTGTAACAAACATTATGTCTGTAATGTGACATGGAAGGAAAACAAGATTTTCCTTGGAGCCAAAAATCATTATCACATTGTAATTCTCCATTTGTTCAAGTGTCCCCTTCCTATCGAAAAACTTAGTTGCGTGTTCAGACATGCGGGGAGCATCCTTTCCTAACAATAAATCTTTGAAAACTAAGACAAAGTCATTAAAAACCTCATAAAAACAATGGGAGGCCTTGTGCCTCCACAAGGCCTGGTACCAAAAGGTTACTGGGTCGAATTCATAGTTTACCTTATTGGAAACATACATTTTTGGAAACAGACAACAATGCACTATTGCAAAAACCAAGTAGGATGACATATAAAATTTATTATCCTCTTTGAATCGTGACAATTGGGAACAGATTTCCATGGAAATTAGCTTCCCCCAATAAAAGATGGCTTGTTCCTTGACTATGAAATACAAAATATAAAGAATCAAGTGAGAAATACTTGATGTGGATTATTGTCCCGCTATCCTTGTAAACAACCACACAATTTACCAGAATGGATTTCTAAATGAACTAACCTGTAAGCTTGTGATATCTTCAGGAACTGTCATTAGGTCTTCTAGGAACTCGGGCAAGAGGTCCAACCCATTATCATGTTATTTTAGGAACTGCTTGCAGTATTATCCTCTGAAGGTCAATGCTAGCTCCGACAATCTTAACATCTTGCGGAAGACCTGAGGTGACAAATAAATAGGAGAGTGGTCCCGTAGTGGAATGATTATTTGGCCTAAAATATATCTCCCGACGCACCAAGAGACCACCTCCTTACAGTCAAAAACTTCAGGGGCACAGCCTGCACAAGCAATTCTAGAGGTCCAAATTACTTCGTTCTGGGTGGAAGGGGATGAGTAGTAAGATTATTCCTTGGACCACTGGAAGTTCTGGTCCTCACACCCAAAGATGTTCATTGTATCTCCACAAAATTGTTGTCGATCTGGTGACATAAGTTTACGAGAAAGTTCATTTTCTCCAGACGATGCTTGAAATGAACATTTGGAGGGGATAATATAACCCTCCACAAATGTTGGTCCAATGCAAGTGAATGGGAGATCTCCTCGAGTCTTTCTCTCATTAATGAAAATCTCTACGGTTGCTGCATGACGAGCTGTTAGAATTAAAGCTTAGTAATTTCATACTTAGAACTGCGAAGGTGGCGGGTACGACGAAGAGAAATTAAGGATTGGAGGTTTTGTGAACCCGCCATCTCGACGACCCGCGAAAGACATTCCATGATGTTTGAAATGAACACTTAGAAGGGATAATATAACCCTCCTTAAATATTGGTTTAATGCATATTAATGGGAGATCTCCTCGAGCCTTTTGCTCATCAATGACAATCTTTACGGTTCCTGCATGATGAATTGTTAGCATTAAATCTTACTAATTGCATATTTAGAAACTATTGTGAAGGTGGAAGGGACGAGGAAGAGAAATTAAGGAATGGATAAGTATGAAAAGCAGTCGGACGGGATTCAAAATAGGGTTACAATGGATACTCAAGAGAGGTGAGATCCCAACAGTCAAATTATATGTCTCAGAAATTTTGAGTGCAAAATGCATAAAACGAAAGAGGGCATGATGGGGCAGTCCAATGGTCAGCTTGTATAATGCGGAATTCTGGGTGTTGTTTGCAGGTCACAGAACAATGGAAGTGCAATATTGATCCCGCCTGTTCGGGAAACCTCAATTGAAAAAGTGACTAAGTATGGAATAGGAAAACAGTCGGTCGGACTCATTTTCGCTAGTATATTGAAATTTGTAATAGATACCCCATTACTTGGAAAGATCTTTTCTGGATGTTTCTAGACAAGTTGTGTAGGGATAGTCAGTGTGACTGTCTCCTCGAGGCTTTTACTCATTAATGAAAATATTTATGGTTGTTGCATGGTGAGTTTTTAGCATTAAACCTCAGTTGTTGCATACTTGGAAAGAAGTGTGAAGGTGACGGGCACAGGAAACAACGATTAGGAATTGGAGATTTCGTGAACCCTCCAGCCCGATGATATGTGAAAGAGATTCCAAGAAATGGCCAAGTATGGAAAGAGGATGGACGAGCTTCAAAATAGGGTGACAAGGGTTCCCCAAGAGACGTGAGGCCCAGACGGTCAAATTGTACGTCTCAAAAATTTTGAGTGAAAAATGTGTAACACGAAAGAGGGGATGATGTGGGAATCCCGCAGTCAATTTGTATATTGTGGAAGTTTGGGTGTTTTTTGTAGGTCACAGAACAATGGAAGTGCAATATAGAGCCCACCTACCTGGGAATCTACGATTGAAAAAGTGGTTAGGTATGGAATGGGGAAGCGGTCGAACAGAGTCGCGATATAAAAGCATGAGTGCAAATGTGAACCCATGAGTCTGCCAACCCGTGCAGTTAGACATTTTTGGAAAAATGACTAAGTAACCAGAAAGTGAAAGTAGAGGGGAAAAATAAACGATAATTTGGTTAAGTATAGAAGAGGGAAAATAAGCGCTAATATATTGAAATTTGTAATAGATACCCCATTACCTGGCAAGATCTTTTCTGCATGTTTCTGGACAAGTTATATAGGGATAGTTAGTGTGACTGTCTCCTCGAGCCTTTTGCTCATTAATGACAATATTTACGGTTGCTGCATGATGAGTTGTTAGCATTAAACCTTAGTTATTGCATACTTGGAAAGAAGTGCGAAGGTGGCAGGCACAGGAAACAACTATTAGGAATTGGAGATTTTGTGAACCCGATGATCCACAAAAGAGATTCCAAGAAATGGCCAAGTATGGAAAGTGGTCAGACGAGCTTCAAAATAGGGTGACAAGGGTTCACCAGGAGACGTGAGGCCCCGATGGTCAAATGGTATGTCTAGGAACGTTTGAGTGCAAAATGTGTAGCATGGAAGACTGGATGATGTGGGAATCCAGGAGTCAATTTGTATATCATGGAAGTCTGGGTGTTGTTTGTAGGTCAAGAAATAGTGGAAATGCAATCTAGAGCCCGCCTTCTCGGGAATCCATGATCGAAAAAGTGGCTAGTATGGAATGGGGAAGCGGTCGGTTGAAATTGTGACATAAAATCATGAGTGAAAATGTGAACCCATGAGTCTGCCAACTCGTGCAATTAGACATTTTTGAAAAAATGACTAAGTAACCAGAAAGAGAAAGTAGAGGGGAAAAAGAAAGGGGAATTTGGTTAATTATAAAAGAGGGAAAAGAAGGGGATAAAAGAGAGTGGGAAAACAAAAAAGCAGAGGGAAATTTCCGTAAGTGGGAATTGGNCCATGAGTCTGCCAACTCGTGCAATTAGACATTTTTGAAAAAATGACTAAGTAACCAGAAAGAGAAAGTAGAGGGGAAAAAGAAAGGGGAATTTGGTTAATTATAAAAGAGGGAAAAGAAGGGGATAAAAGAGAGTGGGAAAATAGAAAAGTAGAGGAAAATTTTTGTAAGCGGGAATTGGTCTCAAACAAGCCCCATTGTTGGAAAATCATCATTTTCTAGTCCAATATTTTATCCACTTACTTGTTTTCTATTGTGATTGTACCATTAAAAAGGGTGTGAGAAAATGCTTGGCTGAAGATTTGTTTTTATTGCAGCTTGTGGGAGTAATTGTGTTCTTGATACATTGTTTAATGCCTTGAAATATTATTTTAATTATTAAACTTTCTGCATGATGAGTTGTTAGCATTAAAGCTTAATAATTACATATCGAGAAATAAACTTATTGTACTGTCAACTTGACCGTAAGTATCCCAATGACGAATTTGAATTTTAATATTGTGGTTGATTTCATAGCCCCATTTGACTTCATCTACCATATATCATTTTTTTTCAAAATATTTGTGAAGAAGAAATTTGGTAATTTCATTAATAAAGTAAAAGTGCTGAAATAGAGGCGAGGGGATGGACAACTAATAAAATGTTTCCTTTTGGAGTAAAGGAAGCAAGGAAGCGAAAGGGAAATAAGAGATCATTTTCTCAGCAAGGTTGAGATGAAAATGAAGCTTCCTGGGTAGGGCCCCATCTCCCACATCGTGAATTAGTGTTTCTATGTTATATCTACATTACGAATAGAATTGAATGTTGGTTTGAAACTGTCTTAAATTCATTTATGTTTCCATAGAATCCTCATGTGATCGACACAATGCATTGTCGTATAATTGTTCAATGCTCCATATTAGATCAAATTACTTGAGTCAATACAATATTTAAGAATTATGAGACTATCGAACCATGCAAATGAGAAGAGGTGTTAAATACAACAAAGTAGAACCATGCAAATTTTCTGTAATATGGATATAGAAATTGGGTATAATACATTTTAAGCTATTACAACTGAAACCTTGAATCAAGTGCTCTCACGGTTCTTTTTCCATAAACGCTTTACAAGTCTCAAGAAAATGCATGAGCTAACATGATGTAATCACAAAGTAATGGAGTTTCGTTTTCCAAACTTCTTATTCAGCCATTCCAGTCTCCCAACAGAAATAGCTATTCAACTTAGTTTGAAACTTTATAAGAATTAAAACGTAACTGTACTTTTTTTAAGAGCTAGTTGTATAAGCTTCAACCAGGCCAACTAAACAGTGGTGTTGATAGTTGTCGATTATTTTTAAGAGCTTTATTGACTAGATATTACTTTGGCTGTTCACCATAAATTTATGTATTTTTTTAGGAATGTTAGCAGTATCAGATTTGTTTATTTTTCTTAATATTTAAATCCATTTATTAAATATGGCATTGGCTTATCAAGTCAACTTGGCTTTGGTATTATTTTGAAAATGGAGGAAACCTTCTCAAAATTGGATAAGTTCTTTAATGTTTGCACAAGTTATGCACACATATCCAAAGTATTGGCATTCTCGCATTTTCAATATTACTGAATTCTAAATATTGGCATTCTCATATTTCCAATATTATTGCATTCTAGATAATGTCAGATTGCAATGTAAACAAGTGTTGCATGGCAGCTTAGTTCTTGTCGGGTTGGAATGAGAATACATGTAGGGATGGGGAATAAGTAGTGAAAACAAATGGAAACTGCAACGGACACGTGGAAAGCAGCATGAAGTACATGTGGTATCCATGCAGAAAATGACACGTGGATCCTAGAGCAATTGTGACATTGAAACCATTTAGTTTTTGAAAGTATTTTCATTATAATTACACTGTGTTTTGCATAATCCATCTTGCTTTTATTTTTACCAGTAGTACACCAGACAAAGTGTGATTTGCCATGTTCGAAATTTCAGTTCCTCCCTTTTATCTCTTCAATTTATTTGTGAAATTCATTCATAATGACTGTTGCATAATTCCAATTGGTTAGAGTTAAGTACAATTTTCATAGTCACTTCTTTAAATAGATCATGTGGCTTTTGTGTCTCTATATGTGTTAGGATAAATAAAGTTATATGCTGTGGAAAATAAACAATTTTTTTTTTTGAATCTTAATGCGTTCTTATAGATGTGGAACTCCTCTATAAGTTTTTCCTCTAGCGTAGAATCACACACATTAAACATTCAAATAAAATAAAACATTCAAATGAAATAAATAGAATCTCTTGACATTCAACATAGTTGAAGATAAAAATTTATGAGCACATAAAAATAAAAAAAGATGACGAACATGCATAAAGAGAACTAATTTTTCATTTCGGAAAAAATAGTTTTCTTTTAAATATATCAAAAAATAATATTGTCTGTTACATATTCCTAAAAATTTAAATGTGTTTGTCATATAGACTGGGATTGAGGCTCCCGCAAACCATAAAAAAAACAAGTACAATAAATTGGATTGTAGAAAGAAGAAGTGGACGACGATAGAGAGCAAGACATGAAAAGAAGAAATTAGAAGTTATCAATGTTTGGTTAGACATTTCTATTTAAAGAGGTGGAATAGCCGGATTGATAAACAAAGCAGGATGCAATCAGTATAGACTTACATTGATGGTATATATCTCCCCCTTTTATATGTGTTTGTTGATGCCCTTTTATTGTTGTCGTCGATGGCTACTACAATCGTGCCAATTGTCTTTTTCCTTTCGTCGGTGAGCTTGTTGATTGCCCTTTGGAGCCATTCTTCAATGTAGCCTCTCATGGGGGCCACGTTGATCTCATCCCGGATTTTTATGTTGAAAAGATCATTTTTTAATTCCCTTAGATCGATAGAAAGATTACGTAGAGCCTGATCAATTTCTTCATTTTGTACCGAATAGTTCACTAACTAGTTGTCCATGTTATCTTCACCATATTCAAGGATGTTGTAAAAGTTTTCTAAAGACAACCCCTTAAAAATATCAACTTGTTCATTGAAGACTTGCTTGGTTAAGGGAAAGGAGTTGAGATTAAGTTGGGGTCTTGGACCTCGTTGTTACTTCCAGTTAAGTCTATTTCGGTCAACTTTCTAAATAATTCTTCTTTCTTTGATATGGCTTGTTCACATGATTGGACAATGAGATGCAGGTTCTTCACTTTCTCTTTTCGGCTTGCATTAATTGAGTGATCCGGTTTGGGGAGGGGAGATCTTCTTGTCTTCTTCTCATATATGTCATGTTGTTGACATGGATGCCAAAAGGGATGATCGTATCTATATAGAAACGTTCTTCATTTTTAAAATCCGCCTGCAAATGTTCATGCAAAGAATGTGCCCTCATTCCAAGGGAAGCCATACTTTTTGATGTTTCCCAGGCCTGAGTAATAAGCTCCATTATTTTCTTGATATTCTTCTCCACATAGCCTCTACATGATGCGAGGAGGCTGGAGGATCCTTTTAACTTGGTTGCATGGGTGGCATGCATGGTTATTGATAAAGGACTGGCAAGTAATGGGATAGGAATCAAATCTTCCTCCAATTCCTTGAGTCGGTCCTTCAGTCTAGCATTCTCGGCCTCAATGCCTTCAATGGAATCATCAAGAGAATCTCTGGTTTCTCGGTGGAGTCGAGAGATTTGGGACGACTGCATGTTCCTAAGTTTAATATCTGAACAAGATTTCCCTTTCTTATTTCTTACATCTCTCTTTTCAATAATTAAATTTTTAGATTCATTGTAAAACAAAACACTCTGGAATACGAAGGATTCATATTCGTAAAAAAATTCAGTCTGAGTTATTTCCATTGGGGGACTATGGTGGATCGCATCCACGGGATGATCAACATTGTGGAATATGCTATCCAGATTAGTCTCAAGTTCCATGTCTTCACTTTCAATTTCGGGATCTTTTGATTTCCCTACAACGTTTTTTCTCTTCTTCCTCACGGGAAGCTTGTGAGAACTATCAATTTTACCACAAGGAGGGATCTTATCTCATCCTCTGTTTGAAGAATTCTAGGTTTCTTTCTTACTAGGCCGGGTCATTGGAGCAATGCTCCCGGATGTCGTATTCTTGGGAGTGGTAGCCAGTGATTGAACACTCTTCTCACTGGGGCCTTTTCCCCGTTTCTTTTACAATTTAGTGGTGTTTTGTAATGTCTCTAGGTCGCTAACGTCAGAAGCAGGAGTGTTGTCATCATTGTCTCTTCTTCGTTCAGGCGTGCCTGGATAAAAGAATTGTTGAATCCAACTTCTAGTAAATGTTCTAAAAAATTCCCATTAGGGTTGAACCCTCTTAGCCTTTCAGCATATCTTAGGTTCAAGTTGTTGAAATGACTTGTGAATTTGTCAATTTTGTTGACGTTCCTGAACACAAAGTCCCCGACTTTCCAAGGAAGAGGAATGAACTTCTTTTTTCTCTTCTCATGGAATAAATGCAACCAATAGTTGTATTGTCTTTCTATTTCTGCAACAAACATTATGTCTGTAATGTGACATGGAAGGAAAGCAAGATTGTCCTTGGATCCAAAAATCATTATCACATTGTAATTCTCCATTTGTTCAAGTGTCCCCTTCTTGTCGAAAAACTTGGTTGCATGTTCTGACATGCGGGGAGCATCCTTTCCTAACAATGAATCTTTGAAAAATAAGTCAACAACACTCCTGCTCCTGACGCTGACAACCTAGAGACATTTTAAAGCACCACTAAATTGTACAAATAACAGGGAAAAGACCTCGGTGAGAAGAGTGTCCAATCCCTAATCACCACTGCTAAGAGTACAACATCCCATAACATCGCTCAAATGGCTCACCCTAGTAAGAAAGCAACCCAAAATTATTCAAACCTAGGAGGAGATAAGAACTCTCCTCACGGTAAAATTGATAGTTCTTACAACATACTCGTGAGGAAGAAGAGAAAAAATTTTGTAGGGAAAGTGGAAGAGCCCGAAATTGAAAGTGAGGACACACCAAGAGACTGCCTCCTTACAGTCAAAGACTTCAGGGAAACATCCTGCACGAGCAATTCGAGAGGTCCAAATTACTTCATTCTCGGTGGAAGGGGACCAAGAGACCCCCTCCTTACAGAAAATACTTCAGGGACACATGCTGCATGATCAATTCAAAAGGTCCAAATTACTCTGTTCTGGGTGGAAGGGAATGAGTAGTAGGAATATGCCTTGCAACACTGAGAGTTTTGGTTGTCACCCACTAAGATGTTAATTGTATATCCAAAGAACAGGAGAGTGGTCCCGCAATTGAATAATTCTTTGGATTGAAATATATCTTCAGGCACACCAAGATACCACTTCCTTACATTCAAAGACTTAAGGGACACATGATGCACCAAGGAAAAATCCAAACCCAGTCCAAAACCCTAAAAAATAAAAGGAAATGATACATCTCTGAGGGCAAGGACCACCATTCGAGTCAAGAGACTCAAACTCTCAAGCTACAAAGCAACTATTACGTTCAACGTCAGTTTATTTTATGAAACCCCTTCCTTTGGTGTAGTCAGGGCCTCCAGCGTTGAGCCAGGAAGTGCCCCCAATTATGGTGGATTTCAATTTGGGCACAGGAGTGGGAACAATGTCTACATTTTCATCATCCATCATTGTATGATCTTCCATCAGATCATCTTCTTCCAACTCAAAATCAACCGCATCAACCTCTATGTCGGCCATCAACATATGGGGGTAGGTTGTCTGAGCAGGGGGAGTTGCCTTGGAATTTTTTGGCTTGAAATATATATCTTAGCACACCAAGGGACCATCTGTAACACCTTGTTTCTCCCAGTCTGTAAAAATAACTATATTGGCCAAGAACTATGGCAAACTCAAAGATGTGAATGTTTGACTTAATGGACCTTTGTATAAAAGGTCGATGAAAGTAAATTATGTTATGAATATGTGTTTCATGACTGCTAGGAGAGGAATGTGATAAAAAGAGACCACGATGGCTAATGAGAGGTGGTGGAAGGGACCTGGAATGGTTGCATTAACTTCCACCAAGCCAATACTATACTGGTTTATACTTGCTCACAAACCAAAGTAGCTCTCTGATCTTGGAATGGATTTCTTGTCAGATTGGTAGGTGGGGAGGTTCCTCAAGAGTTAATGAGGGGATGGGAGATGAACCGCCCATCCGTAACAACCCTCAGACTTGACCATGGACGGTGGGATTCACGCCACACGCAACCTTGCAGACAAAAATTGGCAAGGGAGGAAATGTGGTAAAAGGGGAGCAACGCGTGCGATGAAGGATCACAGAAAGAGAATTGGAGAAACCCTGGAAACACATGGAGTTCTGACTATTAGGAGAAGGAGAGTAACCTTCATCCTGGATTATTTTTCCTACATTAGGAGAAGGAGAGTAACCTTTGTCCTTGATTTTTGTTGAGCTGGAAGTAGGAGACTAAACCTCAAAGCATTGTGGTCTATCTTGGGGGTGGCTAGTGGTAAATCCGTTTGGAGTCACTAAGACTATGGTTGGGTGGAAACGAGCACCCCTCTTAGCAGTTGCATCACGCCTGCTAGATTTGATAAGTGTTCTATACCTTGTATTTCGACCTAAATATCATGAATGCATGCTTATATTTGTATGCCCATAATAATTCTTGTGTAGAATGATTGGCTGGTGTTTTGAACTGGAGATAATGGATGTATGTGTATGTTTATATGTCACCGTTGGTTTTTGTATAAATGGTTAAGTCTAGAAACCTTATGCAAGGAAGGATAGTTCTCTAAGGTATTGGAGTCGTGGGAGCTTGAAGCTCCGAGAAGTTGAATTTCATGATTCAAGCTTAGAAAGGATAGCGAGCCCAATTATAGAAAGAGGGAATGCCCTATCATTTGGTAAATAAATGGTCAAAATCCTTTCAGGAATACCCCAGATATGTCAAAAATGATGGATCTAGAGAAGGAGCACAGGCGTTAACACTTCACCCCTTTCAGCCTTCGCAAGTAGCAATGGGACCCAGGACCGTAGATCCAAGTATCTAACGGACCCCTAATGACCATCGATCTTAGCCTTTGTATGGGCAGGAGAGTAGCATTTCACTGACTCGTGACTTGGAGTAGTCAAGGGTAGGATTGCATGAACTCGTGATTCACGAGATCATGACATAATCGTGGCCATTGGATCCAGGGCATGGGAGGACCATTGGATTAGAACTTTCGTAGTTATCGCCTATCGGGGGTTCGGAACTTGAGGGAGTTTCCTTTCGATTGTGGAAGTCGTGAAGAGCCGAACGCTGAGGACTCGTGCAAGCACGTGACCCATCCTTAAGTGGGGATCATGCGGTTAATAGGTGGCATAATAACAAGCGCCTAGAGAATTTGGGAACGAGTGATAGATGATGGACACATGTCGCCTGGGAAGGAGTCAACCCAATGTTGACTTATCGTATCTTGGTAACTCGTGAAGGAGGAGCATGAGGGCTCAACACTCCAACCCGCAAAGTCATGAGATGTGAGTAGCGCTAGTATTTAGCCTAGGAATTAGGTAACCGGTGGTGGACACGTGTCACACCAGGGAAGAGTCAACCCACTGTTGACTCATTGTGGCTCAGGGTTTCACAGGATGAAGAGGATGCACCTTGAACGCTTAGGCCGCGAAACACCGAGAGCCGAGGTCTCGTGCGACGGGAAGTGGTGATATATCTCGTGAGCAAGGTATAGCGGGGTTGACAAGTGGTGTGTGCACGTTGCTTTGGCAGAGTCCACACAACATTGACTTCTCGCTTCTTAGGGATTCACGAAGGAGGAGCACGAGAGCTGAACACCTCAACTGGAGAGGTTGTGAGTGGTGCTAGTGTGTAGCCTAACCTACGGTTACATGTAGCAGGCGCTAGTGAGGAAGGAGCCATACCTGCATAACATCTCAGGTATCGGTATTTGGAGAAAGGGGAGGCAAGAATCTTGATTCCCGACTCGCAAGTTGCAAAAGGCGCTTGCGCTAAGGCTAGCTTGTGGTCATTTGGGGGAGTTTAAGGTAGGAGAGGGTCTTCGCTAGGCCCCATAGAAGTCTCGAGGATTCTATTCCTCGAAGGAAAAGATGAAAAATCTAAGTTGTTATAGTTCGTGTGTGACACCATCTCCTTATTTTCTTCTGGGCAGAAGGATATGAGTAGTAAGAATATGCCCTGGACCACTGGAATTTCTGGTCATCATGCCCGAGGGTGTTTACTGTATCTGGACATAATTATTGTCGAACTACTTCCATAAGTTATTGATAATGTCTATTTTCTCCAGATGATGTTTGAAATGAACATTCAGAAGGGATAATATAACCCTCCACAAATTTTGGTTTAATGCATATTAATGGGAGATCCCCTCGAGCCTTTCGCTGATCAATGAGAATTTCTACGGTTCCTTCATATTGAGTTGTTACCATTAAAGCTTACTAATTACATACTTAGAAAAAAGTGTGAAGGTGGCAGTGACGACGAAGAGAGATTAAGGATTAGATTGTTAAGGTCCTAACCCGCACATAGGTAGATTAATGTATTCGGATGTAATAAAGG
>SNQJ01S0047118.1:36675-85039 GCA_010110895.2 Picea sitchensis | reverse complement strand
TATTGCGAAGATTATGCTGGATATTTCACTGTTATTCTGTTATTTCTAGCATTTCGTTTCTGTTCTGCATATTTTATATATCTGGTATCTTGCATAGATACTTTGGGAAGCCGCCAACTGGAGGACGTGCGAAAGAGATTCCATGATGCTTGAAATGAACACTCAGAAGGGATAATACAACCATCTGCAAATCTTGGTTTAATTCGTATTAATGACAGATCTCCTCCAGCCTTTTGGACATTAATGACAATTTTAACGGTTCCTACAGGATGAGCTATTAGCATTAAAGATTAATAATTGCATATCTATAAAGAAGTGCGACAGTGTCAGGGATGGTAAAGAGCGATTAAGCATTGGACATTTCACGAACCTGCCAACCTGCGAAAGAGATTCCAAGAAATGGCCAAGTATGGAAAGTGGTCAGTTGAGCTTCAAAACAGGGTCACAAGTTATACTCAGGAGACATGAGCGCCTGATGGTCAAATTGTATGTCTCCGAAATTTTGACTGCAAAATGTATAACACATAACATGGCATGATGATGGACTTCGATGGTCAATTTGTATATCACGAAACTTCGGGTGTTGTTTGTACGTCGCAGAACAATGGAAACACAATGTTGAGAAAGCCTGGTTAGGAACTGATGATGAAAATAGTGGCCAAGTATGGAATGGGGAAGTGGTTGGTCAGACTCGTGATATAAAAGCATGAGACATATTTGGAAAAATGACTAAGTAACCAGAAAGGGAAAGTAAAGGAGAAAAATAAAGGGGAATTTGGTTGTCAATTTGTAGATCGGGGAAGTCTGGGTGTTGTTTGCAGGCGAAGAAACAATGGAAACACAATGTTGAGCCCGCCTACCTGGGAACCCGTGATCCAAAAATTTGTTGAATATGGAACAGGGAAGTGGTCGATCAGACTCATGATATAAACACATCAATGGAAATATAAACACATTAATCCGCCAACCTGTGCACCTAGACATTTTCCAAAAACGACTAAGTAACCAGAAAGGGAAAGAAGAGGGAAACAAGAAAGGAGAGGGGAATTTTTGGAACCAGGAATTGGTGTTAACAAATCCCCATTAATGGTGTTAACAGTAACTATTAAGTGCATTAAACAGGTGAACAATCTCTTCAATCAAGGAATAGAGAAGGTGAGTCATGCTTATACTTTTCAAGATGTGTCAGCATAAGAGAAGCATAAAAAAGCTACAGGAAAATCAATTTTGGGATGTTCAAGTAAAATTGTTGTATTGTCAACTTCACCATAAGTATAACAATGACAAATTTGAATTTGAATTTTATGTGGTTGATATCATAGTTCCATTGGACTTCACATAGCATATATCCTTTTATTTCAAAATATTTCTAAAGATGAATTTTGGTAATTTCATTGATCAAGTAAAAGTGCGAAAATGAGCTACATATTACATTTGCTTCACAGAGCTTACATTAAAAGGAAAAGAAGGTCTTGTATATTCTTTAAGATCATAGAAAAACTGCTAATATCTTGAATGTATCATCCAACCATAATTCATAAACCGGGCCCATGAGAACCTTGAACTATAGCACAAAAGCACATGAACAAAAGTCTGCCAAACACAAGACGGGACAATATCAGCAGAGATTGGGCATTGTATCCCATCTATAACCAAATCCCCAAATGGGCACTAAGAAATTTGTCGATTACTATATTACCATGAAGAAAGATCACTATGAACATTTTCTTCTGATAGTACTATGAACCAAGATCATGTTGACCTGACAATGTTCTAACATTACCGGTTCTGGAAAAGAGTGTCAACATTTAACTTAATGGAGTTTGATTTATTCTTTGTTGGATACATTGTATGAGGTTTGTCCTCATGCTTCTCATTCTTGGACTGAACAATCTTATGCGCTTCCAGTTCAATTTTCCATGGCACTGCAAAACTCTATTCATATCCTCATTGAGTAGCACAGATAGATACACATGGGATTGTTTCATTTCCTGCCAATGCTTGATATGAAATTATCTTTTTTTGGTTCAGCCAATATGCAGTATGGCATTGTCCTCATTTAATGTAAATTTTCTATGGATCCGAAAGTCACGTAGCATGTAGACATTGTTTGCCTTTTTTTGTAGGTATACTTCATATGGAAATTTTGCTAACCCATGAAGCACATCTTGTAACAGATGTTTTCTAATTGCATAATGTACAATTGTGTTGTCGATGGTTTAAATCACAGCGTTGAGGCAATGTCTATATATATAAGGGAATTTTTTACTACATCGTAGACAATCAATTGTACCATCATTTATGAAAGCAGAGGTAGAAGAAAGAGAGTTTCATTTGGCACATACGGACTCGAAGGGGGTCAAGTACGCATTCACTGCAACCAAAACACCCTCAACCTGTGCACGTGAGAATAATAATTAATATATTGAACAATATAATATACAACTGCACAACAAAAAAGCTGTAGAAAATTGGTCAAGGCAATTTTTATGAGCAAAGTGTGGATGGAATTGTAGATGTATACACACAATAGTTGTCAAGCTAGTTAGTTTCTTGAGATCCTGTACTATGTATGTTCCCAATTCTGTTACAAATGTTGCTTAGGTTGTGCGAAAGATCCTTTATTTAACATCTCTTTTCTTTGTTATATTTTTGAAGAGCATAAGTGGAAATTTCCCTCTATGCAATTGTTGTTCCATTGAGGAAAACAAATTTGAATAGGTGTCAAACAATTGCAGCTGCAACATGGAACAATGTAATATTTATGTAACATAATTGAGATATATGAACATGTGAAAGTAAAGGACAAAACTAGAAATGGATAACGATACCATTGACTTGTTGTTGTTTGACTCTCCATCTTTTATATTGAGAATGTGTTGCGAGCCAAGTTTTATCGTGAGTGTGAAAGATGCACCAGTGGTTCTGATTGGTTAAGTATCGTTGCTCTGTGCAAGTTGGTTGATTGTTGTGTCTGGTACGAAACGGTATTTTGAACAAATCGGGGGAATTTTTTCCACAATACTTGTTCCATTGAGCAATATAATCCAATCACAATCACCATGGCCATATACAGTTTTCAGAAATATATTAAAATTTGTAATGGATATCCCATTACCTAGCAAGATCTTTTCTTCATGTTTCTGGACAAGTTGTGTAGGGATAGTCAGTCTGACTGTCATCATGGCTTCGTTGTCTGTCATGTCAGCATGCACAATGCATCTAGTTTTGTTTTCCTTGTCTAATTAGGTGCTATACATGGCCATTATGTCCCCGATGAACACTTGTCCAGTTCAAAGGTTGTTCAAGCCTTCTATTGATAGTATATTGGGTGTTATAATTTTAGACCTGGTGACATTTTTTTGAACAGAAAAAGTAATGTGAATAGTAGTTTGCATTCTTTTTTTGTTTTCTTTTTTTTTTGGCATAAATGTACAAGTAGACACACAACTTGGATGAAGTATGCAGGTCAGAGTTTTGTAACCAGACCTCTTAGTTTGCAGAACTTGTACTATGTTGGGCGTTTAACTTGCGCTCGTCGATACTTCTTGTGAATTGCAAAGTATGTGTTTCATATGGAATCAACATATTTATCATGGCATAGATGAATAAGTATCTTAGGATATTTGTTTGGTAAACATATCAAGAGCACAATGTATGAATCTTTATCTTTGGCCTTGTCATTCTGTTGATGCTTGCGATGAATGACTTCTCATGCCCATGTCACTTGTCCAAATTTTTTTGATGCAAGCATGTGTACATGAACATCAGAAGGAATAAATAATCATATGCATTGTATATTGTCCATAATTGTTCTGAATGTCACATACAGGCTCGAAGGACATGGAATATGAAATAGGGTGTCAAGGGATACTCAGAAAACATGAGGAATCGATAGTCAAATTGTATGCCTCAGAAATTTTAACTGCAAAAATGTGTAACAAGGAACAAGGCATGATGGGGGAGTCCAACGGCCAATTTGTGTATCATGGAACCCCCGAATCTAGAGGCGTAATTTTGAGACCGCCAGCTCAGGAACTCAAGATAAAAAAAGTGGCTAAGTATGGAATGAGAAATACATCGCTCAAACTCGTGTTATATAAACATGAGTATAAATGTGAACCTGTGAGTCCACCAACTCGCGCACCTAGACATTTTTGAAAAAACGACTAAGAAAAGCATCCAGAAAGCGAAAGTAGAGGGGAAAAAGAAAGGGGAATTTGGTTAAGTATAGAAGAGGGAAAAAAAGGGATAATAGAGAGTGGGGAAATGGAAATGGGGAGGGAAATTTTTGGAAGTGGGAAGTATAAAAAAAGGCCCATTATTTCCAAATCATCATTTTCTAGTCCAATATTTTATCCACCTACTAGTTTTGTGTGTTTGATTTACTATCACAATTGGTATACCTTTTCGAAGATTGTACTTTAGCTTCCTCTGTTGTGGCATATAAGATTTCATCCTCTTGTCCAAAAAAATTGTTTCTTTCAATGTAGCAATGCAGAAAATACAATGGACATGAAGGCAAGTTGGTATATAGAAAGACATGTAAAAAAATAAATACAGTTCTATTTATTTCAATGTAGCAGCAAAGAGAATACAATTGACATGAAGATAAGTTATTATGTAGAAATGTACGTAGTATATGCATACAATAAATTAGGTGCAAAGCAGTAGAAAAAATATATAGACAATAAATGAAATACAAAACAATGGAATATGAAATAAGAGTAGAAGCATGCACCTTTGTATCTCCTCTTCTACATTTGTGGTAAAGAGTCCTCTATCTTCTCCATTTATTCTGTTTGTTTCAATGTGGGAATGCACAAAATACAATGAACATGAATGTAAGCTGGTATGTAAGGGAAAACAAGTAATATGTACATATAGTAAATGAGAATCAAAGGAATAGAATAAAATAGAGTTAGAAGCATGAACCTTTGTTTTTATTGATCCATGGTTGTGGTTATATAGAATTTTTCCTAGACAAAATATATTACAAGCCAAAAAATATTAAGAAGTTGAATGGTCGTAGCTGAATGATTTGGTTTTGTGAAACAAAGTATCCAAATATGCTTTGAGACATGGAAATATAATTTTGTAATATCTTTGATGTATATTTCATAATTCAAGTAGAATAAAAATTGTATCGTGGCCAGACCTGTCTATGTATAAGATAAAGAGGTTGTATTGTGATATGGGCACATTTCACCATATATGGTCAATAAGTGCATTTTGTACGTGTTTTATCTTAACCAAAAGAAAACGAGCATTGTAATTGCACATGTAGTTTTCCAATTGTTTTGTTATGGAACTATTTTGTAGCATGTCAACACTGAAGTATCGTAGAATGATAATGGTTTCTTTCAGATGTAAATGGTGTAATGCATTTGAAAAAACATTCATTATGTTAACAATGTTTCACATAGAGCGTCATAGACATTGAATATTGCAATTTGCAATCCACGAAAGACTACTCTTGCTAGCACCATCTCAACATATTTTTCTTCTACACGAACATTTTTCAAAGGGATGCAGGTATGGTTCAGAGTTTGGAGAAAAAAATGGAGAAAAATTTAAGAGCAAGAGGGAAGGATATGCCAATTTTGTGTAATTTTGTTGCACCTATCCACTGTTGCACCATACCTATCCCTTCTACACCTACCTATAGTTTTCTTCTACAAGAACATCTTGCAAAGGCAAAAATCCTGATATCGTATTTTTCATGCAAAAGACATGGCTTCGATTCCCGTACATGATAGGAAGGTACTCATTCCTGGGCACGCTGGGAATATCATCGAGGGCAAGGTGCGAAGACTGAATAATTCCTTATTCAATTCAGGAAGATTTCCACTTCGTCACATAAGAAAAAGGATCAGGATTTGCAATGATAGAATAAATGAAAGTTGAAGTTGTGCATACGACATTGGCATGCACATGGTGTAGAGCCTCAGAAAAAAATCGGAGGAAAATTTAAGAGCAGGAGAAAAATATATACCAAACTCTATGGAAAGTTTGCGCGATAAGAACGACGAATAAATACTTAAACATTCTTACTTGCAAAATGAAAACAACGAATACGAATGAAAGTATGGTATTCAAAATTACTTGTTAATGATGAACGACAGAACCGCAGGTCCAATTGCGGGTGCAGGACTTGAACCTTGCAAAGTGCAAAAAACAACTCCAATTTTTGGTGCAGGACCCCAACCTTGTAAAGTCGAAGCAAACAAAAGAAGCGGAAAGCAACAAACTAGTGAGCAAGCACCAATAGATCCAACTGTAGGTGCAGGACCTCAACCTTGCAAAGTTGAACCAAACAACAACAAGAAGCAACCGACGAACCAATGAACAAGCATCAACCAGTGAACCAGTAAACAATATATGTATCTTCAATGATGACTAAATTTGCATTCCAAGCATAGAATAATTATGAAACATATGATGACCATGCAAGTGGAAATAATTAAACATTCTTACTTGCAAACAGCAAACAATAAACAACAAAGAACAAATACGAATGAAACCATGGTATCAAAACTTACTCGACAACGATGAATGACAGAATTGCAGGTCAAATTGTGGGTGCAAGACTTGAACCCTACAAAGTGAAAAAATAGCTCCAACTGCGGGTGCAGGACCCCAACCTTGTAAAGTTGAAGCAAACAAAAACAAGAACCAAGTACCAACAGGTCCAATTGTAGGTGCAAGACCTCAACCTTGCAAAGTTGAACCAAACAACAAAAAATAGCAATCGACGAACCAACGAACCAACGAACAAGAAGAAACCAGTGAACTAGTAAACAATATATGTATCTTCAATGATGACTAAATTTCATTCCAAGTATAGAAGAAGTATGAAACATATGATGGCTATGTGAGTGGTGGTGGACAACAATATTGTCCAAATTCATTGCAACATTGTATGGAAAAAATCGAGTAAAAATATACCGTGACAGGCCTATTTAAGTAAACATTTAAGGTTGTCAGGCCTGTTTAAGGGCCTTGCACTATGTAAAAATTTAAGTTGTCAGGCCTATTTAAGGGCCTCGTGCTATGTAAACATTTAAGCTATCAAGCCTATTCAAGTACCTCAAAAAGAGTGTCAATGCTCAAAATTTTTGGTATGTAAACATTTCAATACAAATAGAAATAATAAAAACATTAAGAAAGAGCATCGATGCTCAAAACTTTCGGTATGTAAACATTTCAATAAAAATTAAAAAATTAAAAAAGAGAATCGATGCTCAAAACTTTGGATATATAAACATTTAAAACATTGGGAATAACAAAGATGGAAATAAGACTTCAAATCTATTATCCAATGAGATGATGACATATAAGATTTTTTTTATTATATAAAAAATAATGTTTTTAGTTCTATAGTTTGAACAATAGAGATGATGCGAAAATTTATAGTCAAAGGACATATTAATATGAAGTCAACGAATTATCAATCGCTATAGTCCCTCTATGCCTTCAACAAGGACTAATAAAGCAAAGTAATGTCCATAGAAAATATTAAACAGGTGCAACCTATAGGTTATCGTTTTTCAGCACATACACTTACATCCATTGATCATCACTTACATTAGTCATCAACACTTGTACCTACACTACAACCAACAACTGAGATGAGAAGAAACAAGGGTGCAACAACCAACACCCATCGTATCATCCACAATCTACCTGGATAATTGGTTTATCAAATTTCATATTTGCACGATTTATGACAGTTTTTGAAAAAAAGGACTCAAACTTAGAACAATTTGTGTACCTGGGGACTCAACTAATGGAGGGATATATAGCGTTTTTGAATGACAATTTTTCTCTCCAGACTAGGAACCCAACCAGACTTATGCTATTGGTTATATTGTCTCCCATACTGTCAGGATCAAAGTAAGTTCAAGAGAGAGCCAGAGTAACTTTAACTCTGCGGCAGGTGTTATTGCTATGCGGGGTTGTTTATACACAATTACGATCTATGTGGGCTTGTTTATACACAATTACGATTCTATGTATCTCGCAACCAAGAGTTGAAACAAGTTATTAAGAATATTATTATTGTGAAATTGACAAACTTGATACTCAGGGTTTGATCATGACCAAGTTGAGTGTCTATTGCTTGTGAATTTGGGAGGTCTAAAAAATCCCTGATAGCATAACCCAAAACTCGACTATTTAATAATAGTCATTGTTTTATTCAATCAGTTATGTTACACCTAAGTACATTAGGTTTTCTCAATATTATGATTTTATACTCTTTGTAAAAAGGTTGATGTTGTAGTCATGATTGATATTTGAAATTATATTTCAAGTTGCAAGGTAGTCTTCAGTGCAGTGAATTATTTGGCGGATCTGCATCCTCTTCATTTTCTATCTTTTGAGTAGTGTCAATTTTCCATGGAGTTTTAATGACAGAGGACCACAATGGGAATACACATATTTGTACAGAGAGTATATGCAAGTTTTGTAGCAAAGTTATGTATGTAAAGCCAAAGAGGCCCACACAAAAATATTGAAATAAATATATATCGAGAAATTTTGGCCATTGATTTATATGTGCTCCATAGTTTTGTATGCATAATGTTTGTATTTACATACAAAATGTCTACATAAGTTATGGATTTTTTATGTAAATTTATGCTAAGAAAAAAGCCATGTATTTTTATGTTGCAAAAACAAAATTTCCAACTCCAAATTATTTTGGTCAATAATATATCATCTAGTTTTTTTTTGAATGATCCATTAAGATAGAAAAACTTTTAATTGAGGATGAAGATTCAAATATACAAGGCTAGAATTAGGAGAAATGTGAGATGTACAATTTTGATAAAAATCCAAAATTCACCAAGTCACTACAAAATCTTTTTGACGCTCGGGATTCAATGGTGACCAGGTTTGACACTCGGGGTTCAACGACAACCAAGTCTGAGAGGATATTTCTTGTAAAGTTACCAATGTCACGTTCCTCCATGTGACCTTACATTACCAGGATAACTCTCCCATTTTCAAGGTAAGTCCAATCGTTTTCCCTATATTTTTCATTTTTGCTTTTGATAAAAAGGCAAAAGGATGCCTAGGATCAAGAAAACTACTTTGGGGTCTAAAGAGTCCTTAGCCTAGAAAACTACTTTAGGGTCTAGAGAGTCCTTAGCTAGATATTCAAGTTGTAGATTTGACCTGAATGCTACCTACTCCAAAAATTATGTATTCAAAAGAGAATAAAAGGAAGGGTTATTAGTCAAAACACTCAATTTTCCATGGTAATTACAAGGACTCCAACTTGTTCAACATGCTACCTAAAGACTTGCACTAGGCCTTTAAGTCGTCGCTGCATTACCTCTTGAGATCTACCTCCTACAAATATCATGTAAAATAAGGAAACTATTTTTTTTTTAGGATAAGTTGTAAAGGGTACATTATATCTATACTTCCACATAAAATAACTTTATCTTTTTCTATTTCCATAACAAACCCAAAGAAACCAAAATCCTTAATTCAATGCCTACAAGAATGTCACTTGCTTTCATAACCCTACTGAAAAATCTCCTATCATCGAAGGATATATGTTTGTTCCTGATTCACACACTCACATGTTACAAAGTAGTTAGGCCCACTCAACGCATGGCTATCTGGAGCTCGATGTCCTTTGATGTAGTTTATCACACTCTTCTCATGAAGCTCTTGTTGAAAAAATATTCAAAATTCTTGAGAATAAATTGTGGATATTTTGCTTCAAGAATATCCCTCCTTTTATTATCTACAATGACACTCAAATAATTCGTAATTCATCAACTCCATTTCATGGTATAGGCAGCTAGGAAAACAACCAGCATTGTCATCCCAAAATGAGAGCTACCTTTTATAAAATACAATTAATTACATTAATTACACTGAGTAGCGACACATATTCTTTATATAAAAAAAATATCATTGAACCTACAACTATCTCAACAAGTCTCTACTTACCTTAGTTATATTCGTTAGAGCATCAAACTAAAAGTTTATATAGATGCATAGGTATTTTTATTTGTGTATTTTCTGGATTTATATGCATATGACCTGCCTTTAGAAGGACTTCTTCTCAGGTGCATATCTTTTAGAAAGCTAGCTTTTGATTCTTATCAAACCATTTCCTTCCAATTTCTCAGAGAAAGTATCATGCTTCAACAATCTCTAATATTTCCTTCCTTCCAATTTCTCAGAGAAAGTATTGTGCTTCAACAGTCTCTAATATTTCTTCCTAAAAACAAAGACTGGTAATATACTTACAATTAGTTAAATCACCTTAACAAACCAGATAAGTTTGGTTCCTTACTGCATGAAGGAGAATCTTGATGAAGTACTTCATTTAGAGACTGAATTATATGTCCTAGTAGCATTTCTCACCAAAAATCTCTGCCGATATCTCTTATTTTTTTGCACAACCAACAATTCAAGAAGTAGGGTAATTATATATAAAAAATATATTTAAATTAAGCTACTGAATGAGAACCATCCTTAGCGCCCAATAATTAAATTTAGGAAAACTTACCAGTGATGATGTAGAGAACATATTGTTATTACGGAGAATTGAAAGATTCAACTGTATTGGGATACAATGGGTGCTTGCTTGTTTTGTTTCCTCTTTTCCATTGCTAACTTTGTTGAATGGCGATGACAACCACCTGTTCTCACTTGTTCTACATGAATGACTATTACAGCGAAATCTACGTGTTCAGCATGCAACTTGATTGCCATCATGCAATCATGCCTTCCACATAGTAACCCTAGATTGCAGTGCCCCTTGAATCCAACAACCATAGATTGCAGTTCCATAGACATCCGTAGAGCCAGAACCTCCAAAATGACCAATGATAAAATTTATAGAAATTTGTTTTATAAAATAATTTTTATTTCTGACAAATACCTAAAAAAAAAGATAATGTCCCATCAAAAAGATTACGAGCAATCAAAAATTCAATACACAAAATTAAAAAATTAAAAAAATATATTATTTTTAAAAACAACTCAAATAATAACTATATTAAACAAAACTTAGGGTACAATTTACAAATTAATGAAGTTTTCAACCATACTCGTTGCTATAGTACATGCTTTGGCAGGTACTAATAAGAGTGCTAAAAAAAGTCCGTAGAGTCTCGAGTGAAAAAAAATCCAACAAAGAAGCAAATAGTTTTATAAACCCACATATTTATTCAACAATTGATTCTAAAATTTATGCAAACATTCAGGAATCCGAAAATTGCAGAAAGGTAAAAACAGAAATGGACAATTATATAGGCTACCTAGAATTTGTGCAAATAGTGGCAAAATTTTATATTGCTGGTGTGGAGCAAAGAGACATGAGTTTCTTATAGTGATGAAAGGGACTAGAGGTTTCAAGATGCTAGGATGGACAAATGTCAAAGAAGGTTTTCAAAAGAATCATAAGGAAAATAACATGATGGTCAGTCCAATGAGCATCAAACATTCAAATGATGGAATTATCTTTTGAAAATGTTGTTATGACTTTGCATAAATGAAACAAAATTATTTTGTGTATTATTGCTTTGCATCATGTCAAATTTTAAATCACCAATAATTACTATGTGCTAAGTTGGTTGTATTTTTGTCATTATAGTGTTTGAAAAGTTAAAAATAGATTAAGTCGTGCATGTGGAACAATATAAACATTTTCTAGCTTGAAAACAATGCTAATATGAATTAGAGTGACAATTGATTCAATATGTTCTACGGAATAATTGACATATCTTTCAATCATTATTTTCTTTTGAAATTATGTCAAAATTTCAAGGAGACAAAGGTTTAATTGTCAATGGTACTGGTTGGGAAGGAAACTATTTACTACAATAAATTTTAGATGTAGTTCTTGGAAACACAAGATGTCAGTTTTTATTAGTTCATATTCAACAATAATATTTTCAATGTGAAATTGTAAGCTTCGTGTGTTCAATGAGTAGATGGGCACATATTTTTATTTTGGTATTGGTTGTAGGCCATATTCAAATTTCCAAGATGCATATGTTTGGAGTATTTTTATTTCAATGGCAACCTTGTCGGAAAAATTGAAATTCAAGTTTTGCAGTTTTCTTAAAAGATATAGAGATTCAATGTTTCTAACATGTGAAAGTGTTGTGTATGCAATTCCATGTTGTTTAATTGTAGAAGGGATAAATGTCACACATCTAGTGTTGAAACTTGTGATCTTTTTATTGTTCATGCACATGCCAATTGGACAAGAAATGTTTGTCAAACAAATTTGATTTTATTGTTAGAAAACATTTGTATAGAGACTCTAATGATATGTGTCCACATATGGAAAGTATAGACTATGAAAAAATGGCACAATGTTTGTCATTGAACTACAGTGATTGTAGGATATACAAATTCAATCCAAACAATACCAAATTTGACTTATGTGTAGAGTATAGAGATACCTTCTACACCATTCACCAAGCCATTTATGATTACATAGTTTCCTCTAATTAAATCAACCAACATATTTTGTCTTAGGACAATTTAGAAGGTAGTTGCATTTTTTTGTTTTCAAAGACAATCGCTTCAACAAGGCTTGTTTTTTTATCCCATGATTTCAATGTAAATGTCTATGATTTCACATGTTCTAACATTTTTTTACTATGATCTTTGACAACTATGTTCTTATGCAAAAGCTACATAAATGTTGGATCATTTGGTGGGTGGTTGTAGAAATCTATTTTTAGGTAGTATATATCATAATTTTTTTTAGAGCGAGTTATAATTCTATTGATAATAGATATGAAAACTACATTCTCTTTTCTCATGCATTATTTCATCTCAAATCATTTTCCATTGTCTTTCCAATATGAGATTTTTTCATGGTAGAAAGTTGGTTGCTTAAAGATCCAAGAGTGTTAAGCCCTAAATAGTGGCACATTACCCCTTAATTAGGGAATGTTACATTACTAATGTTATTTTATTTATGTCATCTTGGTTCCATTATTTGTAATTGTACCTACTAGTCTCCTATATATACCAAGGAGACCTTTTCATTTGGAATCATCTTGTATTTGGATATTTATGTGGTGTATAAGGAGGTTTCCCCCTCGAAGAGGATTATTATTTGAAATTATCTCTTTTTCAAGGAGTTGAGTACTTATTTTGAGGTTTTCCTATGCTATCTTGATATTTGGTTCCTAATATTTGGTATCGGAGCTCAAGGTCTTGGGGTTTCGCTGCTACACCTGAGACACCTTGGAATTTTCGCTATAACTTTTTTTCTACGATGTTTCAGAAGGAACCCCTTGGAGGATAATTAGTATATAGATCAAGGTATGTGAGGTAAAAGTTTTAGCTCCTGAGGTATTATACTTTCATATATATACCATGTTTAAGATAGGGTTCTGAAATCATCCTAAATTTAGTCATCTCGTAATTTTCTCTATAAACATTTTTCGTAACATTTCAGACCCTATAATCTAGAGGATGTTCAAAGAAATTATTAAGGTATTTGTGATAAAAATTTGGGTCATCCTACTTTTGTAGATACACCCTGCACAAGATAGGGTATATGACTAGTCATATTAACTAGTCTCAAACATGTCTTCCGAGTAAAACAATGATATCTTCTTCATTGATTATCCAAATTAAGTGAGACCAGTTACATTGGACAGTGGACAATCTGTAGTTTTTCTGGTACATTTTTAAGAATCAAATATCATATATTGTGACCTTGGAACGCTTTACGAATATTCTCTCCTGTAAGGGACAAAAATCAACAAGGTGTGGGGAAGTTACCATAACTTCCTTTTGGCACATCCAATTTTGATCAGAATTGTGGAATTGCAAAGAAGACGTAATAGAGAACTACAAAAATAATTTTTTAGACCCAGAAGGGTCGAAATTTTGGAGATACAAGAGAAGAAATATCTTCTAGCAGAACCACCTCAAAATCAAGGTTTAAAAGTGATACTTGGACAACATGCCACCAAAAAAGGGATAATGTTCCTTCTTCTAAAACACCTCAACGTACAAGATTGACACCTCAACAATTGGATGAAATAAAATCAAAAGTTTTATGCTTTAATTGTGACAACAAGTACAGTATGGGACAAAAGTGTGGTGAGAAGAAATTATTCTACATAGATTGTGAAGAAGAACAATAACAAGAGCCATATCAAGATGAAAACATAGAAGCGATTTATTTTAAGGAGTTGACTCCCATGATATCATGTAATGCATTGGATGGAATTAACACTCCTAAAACCCTCAAGATCAAAGGATATATCAAAAATAAAAAGGTAATAGTCCTAATTGATTCTGGTAGTACTCATAATTTCATTCACTATAAATTATCCAAAGCTCTCAATTTCTTTGTATATTTAGCACCAGAGTTTCAAGTAATGATTGTAGATGGATGAACTATCAATTGTTCAGGAAAATGAAATAAGATCAATATTACTATGGGGGAATATGTAATGAGTAGTCCAATGATTGTTATACCCATGGGTGGTGCTGATGTCGTACTAGGAATCCAATGGTTACAACAATTAGGAACAATGGCTTTTAATTTTCAAGAACTTTTCATGAAATTTTCATTGGAAGGAAAATAAATTGAGTTAAGGGGTATCACAGGGAAACCTAGTAAGGTGATAATATCTAATGGCATGACAAAATTATTGAAAAATGGGCATCATGGTGTAATTGAAAAACTATGCTCAGTAGATGTTCCCCAGATCTCCAAGGGATCAATTATAAGCATTCCAAAATATTTGAAGATATTCCCAAAGGTCTTACACCCACTCAAAATAATAATCATGTTATTTACCTAACTCCTGGGAGTTTTCCTCCTAACATAATGCCTTACAGATACCTTTATGCACAGAAGAGTGAAATTGAGCGTATGGTTGAAGAAATGTTAGAGGCTGGCATTATTATACCTAGACAAAGTTCCTACTCTGCACTAGTGGTAATGATACTCAATAAATATAGCTCATGGCATACGTGTCCAAATTATAGAGAGCTACGTTGATGGGTCTTAAACCCCTTAAATCAACAGTAGGAATCAAACCCACCACCGAGGCCCAATTAGACTCTGCATTGTTTGTGATTGGAATGGTTCTCCAGATCTCGTGATACGACCAATTTAATTGATGGGCTTTGTGTTTTCTTGTGGAGGCATCTCCTTCAGTCAGGATTTTCTCTTTTGGTATTTTCTCTTTAGCTAGGATAAATGTGAGAAAAATCTGGTATAAAACAACTTGGCCACACAACGATAAGGAAGTCTAAAGAATGGGAAAGGCCAGGCTTCGAATAACCCTCACTCCAGCATGCAGACAATGATCTCTTACCACAGGCCTAGTAATAATGCTTTAACCGTGTGAGCACTCGATCGCTAGCTGAGATTTTAACCTAAACTATCCAAGAAAACAAGATGAGAGAAAATTTAACTACTGCAGAAGAAGCCGAGCTTGGGATAACACGCTTCTCAAACATGCAAATGATAATCCTTTACCAAAGGCCTAGTAATAATATGTTAACCATGTGAGCATCCAATTACTGTTTGAGAATACTAATTAGAAGAAAATAGTTATATGATAAGATCAATAGAAAGCAAAATAATTCATCTACCACAATCCTTCATCATACATCCACACAATGATTCATCATTTCCATCATTAGAGAAAATAACAACAAAACAATTGCACCAGATAACTTGACAATATATTCGCTAGCTCTTACTTGTTACATCTTCTCATGAACTGAATAGGAAATAGTTCTTCTCTAGGCTCAATTACACATTCATATGATGAAAATAACTTCGTCTCTAGTCCAGAAGGACTTCTTCATTCATAGCAGCTCCAAAATAATTCTTAACAACTAGAAATAAAAGAGTTCTTACAACAAACCATCGAACTTTGGACCATCGGTCAATGTTCCTATTTATAATATAAAGTCTTAACAGTAATTAACGGTAAAATACAATTTGAGCAAATAAAAAATTGCCACGTGGTGTCATTATCTAACAGTATTTCAACAGTCCACCCGAGTGTTTTCTTGAAAAGGGTGGATTCTTTCATAATCAGACCATCTGATAAAGAGTTATTCACAAGTATGGGCCCATGGGAATATGTGATGTTCCATTGGGGCCACATATATCCCTCTGATGTGCGCTGCATGTGCTCGGTATTTTATCAAGGTGGAATTCAACTGTTGCAACATGGTTTTATCTCTGATCGGGTGTCCTGTGAATTGTCGCACCTGTCCTGGCCTCACATCGGTTACCTTCGCGCACTCTTCAGCCCATAGGGAGTCTTGTTCAGCATACATCTTGAGCACGTTTCTTATGTCGATAAACTCATTGGGGTTGTTGAACTCGGGGAGCTTGATCTTTCATTACTTTATTAATTTTATCCCAGTTCTTCTATCACTTGGCATATTGTTCTTGGATCTCTTGATGTGGATCCCGAGACATCTTAGTCCAGTATTTTGTGGATCTCTTTATGCGGTCGAGGCTTTTTTTGTTTAATAGCTGAATGCCATGTTCTTCCTTTTCTCGACCCTGTTGGACTGCCTCAATGTATTCGAGCCTTTCTACTACTTGCTGCGCTCTTTCATGCCATCATTCCATATCCTTGCATGCTGTGAGAGCCATGAGAGTGTCCTCCTAGAATTCAATTATATTTTCAGTTAACAGAGTTCTTTCTTTCTTGTACTCATTGTAAACTCCTGAAAACTCACTCTTCAAATATGCCATAGTCTGTGTAGCACCTTTATAATACTCAAGAATATGGAGCAGGTGTTCGAGTTCCATCAGAGTATCCACTAGTTCTCTTTCATCCCTCCTGGCCCTATCCCGGGCAACATCAAAGAGGGATCTTCCCACGCCTATTAGTTCATATGTGCGAGCATCTATTGTGTTGATCAAGCTTTCCTCTGTGGTAACCAAAATAGAATGGTCCACAGTAATCTTTCTCTTCTTAGCAGTCCTTTGCACGATGGCCTTCCTATTTTGATCATAGGAGATTGCATAGATGTCTTCCACTTCATCTATCAACTCTGGTATCTATTTGTCACACCATGTAAGCGTGTTTCCCAGGCTGTCGGTGGTATATATTTGTTCAATATCATACTCTTGAACCTCCTTGTTTTGTTCCGAAGGCCCAACCTCTTCTTGATGTTTATTGGGGACCTGAGTATCAAGTGAAATGGATGTGTCGGGAGTGAGCTCAATACTTTCCTGTATTCTAGCCGTGGCATCACTAACGTCCTTCTGCGAGGATCTTTCTGTTGACACGTCTAATTCTGACTTATCCTTGGGACTACCTACTAGGGTCTTCGACGCATTGGGCATTTCTGTATCTAAGCCGCTTTCGACTCCTTTTTCTTCTTCTACATGCACAAAGGTTTTATGAGATGCCTCCGGACTCTCATCATCACTGTATATATATATATATATGAACTCAGACAGAGGGTTAGGCGCACTAGTTTTGACTGACACCCAACCCGGCTTCGATTGAGCTGGGTGTCGGGATAATAGAGAGTCGAAAAATAGGGAAATAGAAATGGGGAGGGAAATTTTCGGAAGTGGGAAGTATCAACAAAGGCTCATTATTTCCAAATCATCATTTTCTAGTCCAATATTTTATCCACCTACTAGTTTTGTGTGTTTGATTTACTATCACAATTGGTATACCTTTTCGAAGATTATACTTCAGCTTCCCCTGTCATGGCATATAATATTTCATCCTCTTGTTCAACTAAATTGTTTCTTTCAATGTAGCAATGTAGAAAATACAATGGACATGAAGGCAAGTTGGTATATGGAAAGACATGTAAAAAAATAAATACAGTTCTATTTATTTCAATGTAGCAGCAAAGAGAATACAATTGAAATTTGACATGAAGATAAGTTATTATGTAGGAAGATACGTAGTATCTACATTCAATAAATTAGGTGCAAAGCAGTAGAAAAAATATACTGACAATAAATGAAATACAAAACAATGGAATATGAAATAAGAGTAGAAGCATGCACCTTTGTATCTCCTCTTCTACATTTGTGGTAAAGAGTCCTCTGTCTTCTCCATTTATTCTGTTTGTTTCAATGTGGGAATGCACAAAATACAATGAACATGAATGTAAGCTGGTATGTAAGGGAAAACAAGTAATATGTACATACAGTAAATGAGAATCAAAGGAATAGAATAAAATAGAGTTAGAAGCATGAACCTTTGTTTTTCTTGATCCATGGTTGTGGTTATATAGAGTTTTTCCTAGACAAAATATATTACAAGCCAGAAAATATTAAGAAGTTGAATGGTCATAGCTGAATGATTTAGTTTTGTGCAACAAAGTATCCAAATATGCTTTGAGACATGGAAATATAATTTTGTAATATCTTTGATGTATATTTCATGATTCAAGTAGAATACAAATTGTATCGTGGTCAGACCAGCCTATGTATAGGATAAAGAGGTTGTATTGTGATATGGACACATTTCACCATATATGGTCAATAAGTGCATTTTGTACATGTTTTATCTTAACCAAAAGAAAGCGGGCATTGTAATTGATCATGTAGTTTTCCAATTGTTTTGTTATGGAACCATTTTGTAGCATGTCAACATTGAAGTATCCTAGAATGATAATGGTTTCGTTTAGATGTAAATGGTGTAATGCATTTGAAAAAACATTCATTATGTTAACAATGTTGCACATGGAGCGTCATAGAGATTTAATATTCCAATTTGCAATCCATGAAAGACTACTCTTGCTAGCACCATCTCAACATATTTTTCTTCTACATGAACATTTTTCAAAGGCATGCAGGTATGGTTCAGAGTTTGGAGAAAAAAATGGAGCAAAATTTAAGAGAAGGAGGGAAAGATATGTCAATTTTGTGCAATTTTGTTGTAGCCTATCCACCGTTGCACCATACCTATCCCTTCTACACCTACCTGTAGTTTTCTTCTACAAGAACATCTTGCAAAGGAAAAAATCCTGACATCGTATTTTTCATGCAAAAGACATGGCTTCGATTCCCGTACATGATAGGAAGGTACTCATTCTTGGGCAAGCTGGGAATATAATCTAGGGCAAGGTGCGAAGGATAAAGAATTCCTTATTCAATTCAGGAAGATTTCCACTTCGTCACATATGACAAAGGATCAGGATTTGCAATGCTAGAATAAATGATAGTTGAAGTTGTACATATGACATTGGCATTCACATGGTGCAGAGCCTCGGGAAAAAACCGAAGGAAAATTTAAGAGCAGGAGAAAAATGTATACCAAACTCTATGGAAAGTCCGCGGGATAAGAACGACGAATAAATACTTAAACATTCTTACTTGCAAAATGAAAACAACAAATAGTAAACAATGAATACGGATGAAAGTACAGTATCCAAAATTACTTGTTAATGATGAATGATAGAACCGCAGGTACAATTGCGGGTGCAAAAATTGAACGCTACAAAGTGCAAAAGACAACTCCAATTTTCGGTGCAGGACCCCAACCTTGCAAAGTCGAAGAAAACAAAAGCAAGCGGCAAGCGACAAACCAGTGAGCAAGCACCAACAGGTCCAACTGCAGGTGCAGGACCTCAAACTTGCAAAGTTGAACCAAGCAACAACAAGAAGCAACCGACGAACCAACGAACAAGAATCAACCAGTGAACCAGTAAACAATATATGTATCTTCAATGATGACTAAATTTGCATTCCAAGCATAGAATAATTATGAAACATATGATGACCATGCAAGTGGAAATACTTAAACATTCTTACTTGCAAACTGTAAATAGTAAACAACAAAGAACGAATACGAATGAAACCATAGTATCAAAACTTACTCGACAACAATGCACGACATAATCACATGTCAAATTGTGGGTGTAGGACTTGAACCCTGCAAAGTGAAAAAATAGTTCCAACTGTGGGTGCAGGACCCCAAACTTGCAAAGTTGAAGCAAACAAAAACAAGAAACAAGCACCAACAGGCCCAACTATAGGTGCAAGACCTCCAACTTGCAAAGTTGAACCAAACAACAAAAAGCAACAACCGACGAACCAATGAACCAACGAACAAGAAGGAACCAGTGAACCAGTAAACAATATATGTATCTTCAATGATGACTAAATTGCATTCCAAGCATAGAATAAGTATGAAACATATGATGGCTATGTGAGTGGCGGTGGACAACAATATTGTCCAAATTCACTGCAACATTGTATGGAAAAATTCGAGTAAAAATGTACCGTGACAGACCTATTTAAGTAAACATTTAAGGTTGTCAGGTCTGTTTAAGGGCCTCGCACTATGTAAAAATTTAAGTTGTCAGACCTATTTAAGGGCCTCAAGCTATGTAAACATTTAAGCTGTCAAGCCTATTCAAGTACCTCAAAAAGAGTGTCAATGCTCAAAACTCTGGGTATGTAAACATTTCAATACAAATAGAAATAATAAAAACATTAACAAAGAGCGTCGATGCTCAAAACTTTCAGTATGTAAACATTTCAATAAAAATTAAACGATTAAAAAATTAAAAAAGAGCATCGATGCTCAAAACTTTGGATATATAAACATTTAAAACATTGGGAATAGCGAAGCTAGCAATAAGACTTCAAATCTATTATCCAATGAGATGATGACATATAAGGTTTTTTTTATTATATAAAAAATAATGTTTTTAGTTCTATAGTTTGAACAATAGAGATGATGCGAAAATTTATAGTCAAAGGACATATTAATATGAAGTCAACGAATTATCAATCGCTATAGTCCCTCTATGCCTTCAACAGGGACTAATAAAGCAAAGTAATGTCCATAGAAAATATTAAACAGGTGCAACCTATAGGTTATCGTTTTTCAGCACATACACTTACATCCATTGATCATCACTTACCTTAGTCATCAACACTTGTACCTACACTACAACCAACAACTGAGATGAGAAGAAACAAGGGTGCAACAACACTTGTACTTACACTATTGGTGATACGGTCTCCCACACTATCAGGATCAAAGTAAGTTCAAGAGAGAGACAGAGTAACTTTAACTCTGTTGTAGGTGTTATTGCTATGTGGGGTTGTTTATACACAATTACGATTCTATGTGGGCTTGTTTATACACAATTACGATTCTATGTATCTCGCAGCCAAGAGTTGAAACAAGTTATTAAGAATATTATTATTGTGAAATTGACAAACTTGATACTCGGGGTTCGATCATGACCAGGTTGAGTGTCTATTTCTTGTGAATTTGGGAGGTCTAATAAATCCCTGATAGCATAACCCAAAACTCGATTGTTTAAGACTAGCCATTGTTTTATTCAATCAGTTATGTTACACCTAAGTACATTAGGTTTTCTTAATATTTTGATTTGCTACTCTTTGTAAAAAGGTTGATGTTGTAGTCATGATTGATATTTGAAATTATATTTCAAGTAGCAAGGTAGTCTTCAGTGCAATGAATTATTTGGCAGATCTGCATCCTATTCATTTTCTATCTTCTGAGTAGTGTCAATTTTCCATGGAGTTTTAATGACAGAGGACCAAAATTGGAATACACATCTTTGTACAAAGAGTATATGCAAGTTTTTGTAGCAAAGTTATGTATGTAAAGCCAAAGAGGCCCACACAAAAATATTGAAATAAATATATATCGAGAAATTTTGGCCATTGATTAATATGTGCTCCATAGTTTTGTATACATAATGTTTGTATTTACATACAAAATGTCTACATAAGTTATGGATTTGTTATGTAAATTTATGCTAAGAAAAAAGCCATGTATTTTTATGTTGCAGAAACAAAATTTCCAACTCCAAATTATTTTGGTCAATAATATATCATCTAGTTTTTTTTTTGAATGATCCATTAAGATAGAAAAACTTTTAATTGAGGATGAAGATTCAAATATACAAGGCTAGAATTAGGAGAAATGTGAGATGTGCAATTTTGATAAAAATCCAAAATTCACCAAGTAACTACAAAATCTTTTTGATGCCCGGGATTCAATGGTGACCAGGTTTGACGCTCGGGGTTCAACGACGACCAAGTCTGACAGGATGTTTCTTGTGAAGTTACCAATGTCACCTTCCTCCATGTGACCTTACATTACCAGGATAGCTCTTCCATTTTCGAGGTAAGTCCAATCGTTTTCCCTATATTTTTCATTTTTACTTTTGATAAAAAGGAAAAAGGATGCCTAGGATCAAGAAAACTACTTTGGGGTCTAAAGAGTCCTTAGCATAGAAAACTACTTTGGGGTCTAGAGAGTCCTTAGCTAGATATTCAAGTTGTAGATTTGACTTGAATGCTACCTGCTCCAAAAATTATGTATTCAAAAGAGAATAAAAGGAAGGGTGATTAGTCAGAGCACTCAATTTTCCATGGTAATTACAAGGACTCCAACCTGTTATGCATGCTACCTAAAGAATTGCACTAGGCCTTCAAGTCGTCATTGCATTACCTCCTGAGATATACCTCCTACAAATATCATGTAAAATAAGGAAACTATTTTTTTTTAGGGTAAGTTGTAAAGGGTACATTATATCTATACTTCCACATAAAATATCTTTATCTTTTTCTATTTCCATAACAAACCCAAGGAAACCAAAATTCTTAATTCAATGCCTACAAGCATGTCACTTGCTTTCGTAACCCTACTGAAAAATCCCCTATCATCGAAGGATATATGTTTGTTCCTGATTCACACATGTTACAAAGTAGTCAGGCCCACTCAACGCATGGCTATCTGAAGCTCGATGTCCTTTGATGTAGTTTGTCACACTCTTCTCATGAAGCTCTTGTTGAAAAAATATTCAAAATTCTTGAGAATAAATTGTGGATATTTTACTTCAAGAATATCCCTCCTCTTATTATCTACAATGACACTCAAATAATTCATAATGCATCAGCTCCATTTCATGGTATAGGTGGCCAGGAAAACAACCAGCACTATCATCCCAAAATGAGAGCTACCTTTTATAAAATACAATTAATTACATTAATTACACCAAGTAGCGACACATATTCTTTAGCAAGAAAAAAGATCATTGAACCTACAACTATCTCAACAACTCTCTACTTACCTTAGTTATATTCTTTAGAGCATCAAATTAAAAGTCGATATAGATGCATAGGTATTTTTATTTGTGTATTTTCTGGCTTTAAATGCATATGACCTGCCTTTAGAAGGACTTCTTCTCAGGTGCATATCTTTTAGAAAGCTAACTTTCGATTCTTATCAAGCCATTTCCTTCCAATTTCTCAGAGAAAGTATCATGCTTCAACAATCTCTAATATTTCCTTCCTTCCAATTTCTCAGAGAAAGTATTGCGCTTCACAGACTCTAATATTTCCTCCTAAAAACAAAGTCTGGTAATATACTTATAATTAGTTAAATCACCTTAACAAACCAGATAAGTTTGGTTCCTTACTGCATGAAGGAGAATCTTGACGAAGTACTTCATTTAGAGACTGAATTATATGTCCTAGTAGCATTTCTCACCAAAAATCTCTGCCGATATCTCTTATTTTTTTGCACAACCAACAATTCAAGAAGTAGGGTAATTATATATAAAAAATATATTTAAATTAAGCTATTGAATGAGAACCATCCTTAGCACCCAATAATTAAATTCAGGAAAACTTACCAGTGATGATGCAGAGAACATATTGTTATTACGGAGAATTGAAAGATTAAGCTGTATTGGGATACAATGGGTGATTGCTTGTTTTGTTTCCTCTTTTCCATTGCTAACTTTGTTGAATGGCGATGACAACCACCTGTTCTCACTTGTTCTACATGAATGGCTATTACAATGAAATCTACGTGTTCTGCATGCAACTTGATTGCCATCATGCAATCACGCCTTCCACATAGTAACCCTAGATTGAAGAGCCCCTTGAATCCAACAACCATAGACTGCAGTTCCATAGACATCCGTAAAGCCAGAACCTCCAAAATGACCAATTATAAAATTTATAAAAATTTGTTTTATAAAATAATTTTTAATTCTGACAAATACCCAAAAACAATTGCTACACACCACGAGAATAATGTCCCATCAAAAATATTTTGAGCAATCAAAAATTCAATACACAAAATAAAAAAAAATAGAAAAATATATTGTTTTTAAAAACTACTCGAATAATAACTATATTAAACAAAACTTAGGATACAATTTACAAATTAATGAAGTTTTCAACCATACTCGTTGCTATAGTACATGCTTTGGCAGGTACTAATAAGAGTGTTAAAATAAAGTCCGTAAAGTCTTGAGTGAAAACAAATCCAACAAAGAAGCAATTAGTTTTATAAACCCACATATTTATTCAACAGTTGATTCTAAAATTTATGCAAACATTCAAGGACAATTATATAGGCTACCTAGAAAATGATGAGTAGTCAAGGACAAAGGGATATTTTTTCAAGAGTTATAAATGATAGTGTATGTATGATTAACATACGATAATTGAAAACTAGAAATGAGATAGATTTTTATTGATTTATTGCAGAAGTAAGAAAACAAAAATAAAGAGATTGATAATAAAGTGTTCAAACTATTTCATAAAAGAGTTTCAATTTTGTTACCTAACTAAAACTCTTATTTCTTCATTTTCAATTCTGGTGCAAAGAATCTCTTTGGTTAATGTGTAGAGTGATGTAGAAGCAACATAAGAGTATAAAGTATCTAGAAAGTGAGGAGCAATGAAAGAAAAGGGTAACCGTGTATACATATAACTAGTATCTATTGGACTTCTAGAGGTGCATGAATTTGCGATAAAAGGAAAAATCAATGTTTTATTTGTTATATAAAAAAATTGTTTCTATTTTTCGCATTAGGGAAATTTGTGCAAATAGTGACAAAATTTTATATTGTTGGTGTGGAGCAAAGACACATTAGTTTCTTATAGCGATGAAAGGGACTAGAGGTTTCAAGATGCTATGATGGACAAATGTCAAAGAAGGTTTTCAAAGGTATCATAAGAAAAATAACATGACGGTCAGTCGAATAAGCATCAAACATTCAAAAGATGGAGTTATCTTTTGGAAATGTTGTTGCAACACTAGGTTATGGCTTTGCATAAATGAAACAAAATTATTTTGTGTATTATTTCTTTGCATCATGTCAAATTTAAAATCACCAATAATTACTATGTGTTAAGTTGGTTGTATTTTTGTCATTATAGTGTTTGAATAGTTAAAAATAGCTTCGAGTCGTGCATGTGAAACAATATAAACATTTTCCAACTTGAAAACAATGCTAATATGAATTAGAGTGACAATTGATTCAATATGCTCTATGGCATAATTGACATATCTTTCAACCATTATGTTCTTTTGAAATTATGTCAAAATTCCAAGGAGACAAAGGTTTAATTGTCAATGGTACTTGTTGGGAAGGAAACTATTTACTACAATAAATTTTATATGTAGTTCTTGGAAACACAAGATGTCAGTTTCCATTAGTTCATATTCAACAACAATATTTTCAATGTGAAAGTGTAAGCTTCGTGTGTTCAATGAGTAGATGAGAACATATTTTTATTTTGGTATTGGTTGTAGGCCATATTCAAATTTCCAAGATGCATATGTTAGGAGTATTTTTATTTCAATGGCAACCTTGTCAAAAAAAAATGAAATCCATGTTTTGCAGTTTTTTTAAAAGATATAGAGATTCAATGTTTCTAACATGTGAAAGTGGTGTGTATGCAATTCCATGTTGTTTAATTGTAGAAGGGATAAATTCCACACATCTAGTGTTGAAACTTGTGATCTTTGTATTGTTCATGCACATGCCAATTGGATAAGAAATTTTTGTCAAACAAATTGGATTTTATTGTTAGAAAACATTTGTATAGAGACTCTAATGATAGGTGTCCACATATGGAAAGTGTAGACTATGAAAAAATGGCACAATGTTTGTTATTGAACTACAGTGATTGTAGGATATACACATTCAATCCAAACAATACCAACTTTGATTTATGTGTAGTGTATAAAGATACCTTCTACACCATTCACCAAGCCATTTACGATTACATAGTTTACTCTAATTAAATCAACCAACATATTTTGTTTTAGGACAATTTAGAAGGTAGTTGCATTTTTTTGTTTTCAAAGCCAATTGTTTTAGCAAGGCTTGTTTTTTTATCCCATGATTTCAATGTATATGTCTATGATTTCACATGTTCTAACATTTTTTTACTATGATCTTTGACAACTATGTTCCTATGCAAAAACTACATAAATGTTGGATCATTTGGTGGGTGGTTGTAGAAATGTACTTTTAGGTAGTATATATCATATTTTGTTTTAGATAAAGTTCTAATTCTATTAATAATAGATATGAAAACTACATTCTCTTTTCTCATGCATTATTTCATCTCAAATCATTTTTCGTTGTCTTTCCAATATGACATTTTTTCATGGTAGAAAGTTGGTTGCTTAAATATCCAAGAGTGTCAAGCCCTAAATAGTGGCACATTACCTCTTAATTAGGGAATATTACATTATTAATGTTATTTTATTTATGTTGGCTTGGGTCCATTAGTTGTAATTGTACCTACTAGTCTCCTATATATACCAAGGAGACCTTTTCATTTGGAATCATCTTGTATTTGGATATTTATGTGGTGTATAAGGAGGTTGTCCCCTCGAAGAGGTTTATTATTTGAAATTATCTCTTTTTCAAGGCGTTGAGTACCTATTCTGAGGATTTTCTATGCTATATTGATATTTGGTTCCTAACATTTGGTATCAGAGCTCAAGGTCTTGGGGTTTCGCTGCTACACTTGAGACACCTTGGAATTTTCGCTATAAGTTTTTTTCTACGGTGTTTTAGAAGGAACCCGTTGGGGGATAATTAGTATATAGATCAAGTTACGTGGGGTAAATTTTTTTATCTCCTGAGGTCTTATACTTTTATATATATATCCTGTGTAAGATAGGGTTCTGAAATCATCCTAAATTTAGTCATCTCGTAATTTTCTCTATAAAAACGTTTTTGTAACATTTCAGACCTTGAAATCTAGAGGATGTTCAAAGAAATTATTAAGGCATCTGTGATAAAAATTTCAGCATCTGGGTCATCCTACTTTTGTAGATACACCCTGTGCAAGATAGGTTATATGACTAGTCATATTAACTAGTCTCAAACAGGTCTTTTGGGTAAAACAATGATATCTTCTTCAGTGAGTATCCAAATTAAGTGAGACCAGTTGCATTGGAAAGTGGACGGTTTGTAGTATTTATGGTACAATTTTAAGAATCAATTATCAAATATTGTGATCTTGGAATGCTTTACAAGTACACTCTCCTCGAAGGGACAAAAATCAACAAGGTGTGGGGAAGTTACCATGACTTCCACTTGGCACATCCAATTTTGATCAGACTTGTGGCATTGCAAAGAAGACAAATCAGAGAACTACAAAAATAATTTTTTAGACCCAGAAGGGTCAAAATTTTGGAGAACAATAGAAGAAATATCTTCTAGCAGAACCACCTCGAAATCAAGGTTTAAAAGTGATACTTGGCCAACATGCCACCAAAAAAGGGAAATTCTACACCAATTAAGCCTCCAGACAGTCCTACTTGGAATCTTGATGAAGGTGAATAAATGCACAGCGACATAAATTATTTAAAAAAGAAGACAGTAACAAAAGATGAACTACAAGGGATTATGGATTCAACTAAAGCTAAGTTGGAGGCAATAATGGATACTAAGATGGAGGGTTTTAAAAGGGAGATCATGGAAGGATTGAAAACACTTATAATAGAGAGGACACCTGAAAGTGAAAATGTATCCCATGAAATTCAAGATGAGGACACAAGGAAGATGAATCAAGAATGGAGAAACTCCAACTTTGGGTTGAAGACCAACCACTTTCCTAAGATCAATATGAGAAAGTTTTATGGCAGGGATCCAATCACATGGATACTTCAGATGGAGCAATTATTTGATCTACATAATGTGCCACATACACAAAAGGTATGAATTTCTTCTTTATATTTAGAACCCAATCAATTTGTGTGGTATCGATGGCTTTGTTCTCACAAATCACTCATCTCTTGGACAATTTTCATGGAAGAAATGATAGCACACTATGGGGATACAAGGAGAAATACCTTCTTTAGCCAATTGATAAATCTCAAGCAAAAGGGTTCAGTTGTAGAGAACATTGAGAACTTCCGAAGATTGAATATAAAATTAACAGATATTCCTGATGAACACTTGATTGGTGTATTCATAGGAAATTTAAAGGACAAAATTCAACATGAGGATCGCCTTTGGGAACCCAAATCATTAGAGAATGCATTCAGGGTGGCAAGAAATGTTGAAAGTAAAAATATGGCTATGGATACTAGAAGGAGCACTCCTAACATCTATCAAGAGAATAATGTTCCTTCTTCTAAAACACCTCAACCTACAAGGTTGACACCTCAACAATTGGAGGAAAGAAAAGAAAAAAGTTTATGCTTTAATTGTGACAACAAGTACAGTAAGGGACAAAAGTGTGGTGAGAAGAAATTATTCTACATATATTGTGAAGAAGAATAAGAACAAGAACCATCTAAAGATGAAAACATAGAAGTGATTTCTTATGAAGAGTTGACTCCCACGATATCATGTAATGCATTGGCTGGAATTAGCACTCCTCAAACCCTCAAGATCAAAGGATATATCAAAAAGAAAAAGGTAATAGTCCTAATTGATTATGGTAGTACTTGTAATTTCATTCACGATAAATTAGCCAAAGCTCTCAATTTCTTTGTATATCCAGCGCCAGAGTTTCAAGTAATGATTGCATATGGAGGAACTATAAATTGTTCAGGAAAATGCAATAAGATCAATCTTACTATGGGGGAATATGTAATGAATAGTCCAATGATTGTTGTACCCATGGGTGGTGTTGATGTCGTACTAGGAATCCAATGGTTACAATCATTAGGAACAATGGCTTTTAATTTTCAAGAACTTTTCATGAAACTTTCATTGGAAGGAAAAAAAATTGAGTTAAGGGGTATCATAGGGGAACCTAGTAAGGTGATAAGATTTAATGTCATGACATAATTATTGAAAAAGGGGCATCACGGTGCAATTGAAAAACTATGCTCAGTAGATGTTCATACATCTAAGCTATCTATTTCCCTATATCTCCAAGGGATCATTGATAAGCATTCCAAAGTATTTGAATATATTCCCAAAGGTCTTACACCCACTAGAAATCATGATCATGCTATTTACCTAACTCTTGGGAGTGTTCCTCCTAACATCAGTCCTTACAGATACCCTTATGCCCAGAAGAGTGAAATTGAGCGTATGGTTGAAGAAATGTTTGAGGCTGACATTATTAGACCTAGCCAAAGTTCTTACTCTGCACTGGTGGTAATGATACTCAGGAAATATGGCTCATGGCATATGTGTCCAAATTATAGAGAGCTCAGCAACATCACTATTAAAGATAATTTTCCCATTCCTGCCATTGATGAATTGTTAGATGAACTACATGGAGAAATATATTTCACAAAGTTGGATCTCCATTCAAGGTATCATCATATTAGAATTAAGGAATAAGATATCCCAAAAGAAACATTCCGAACTCATGAAGGCCATTATGATCCAGGTGGATATTGGTGGCCACCCACCTATTCCAACTGGCTCCTCGTGTCCATTTTTGTTCAGCACATTCTTATGTATTTCTTTGTAATTGTGGGTTCTACACTTTCAAGTTTGTATGAATCCCCACACATCCTCCAGGTGGATATGGGTGGCCTCTCACCTAATCCAACTAGATTATTTTGTATTTTTTCATGTCAACACATCTTGTTGTACTTCTAGGGCCGTTTTGGGACCCTAAACGTTGTTTTTTTTTGGCTCACCACAGTAAAATTGTAGACAAAGTCATATTTTGATGGTGGGATGCGTAGCTCTATAAAATACCTTTCTAACGGGCTATCACGCGCCTAAAAAAGACGTCGTATGAAAAAGTTACGACCCTCGGAAGTTGAGGTACCAAATTACACCAACTTACCCATAGGGCCCACATAACTTTTGGCGTTTCAACTTCTAGGGTTAGTTTTTTGGATGTCTATGGTTTTTCCATTCATGAGTAATATCAAAAAGGCCTCTGGAGCCTCATTCTAATCCATTTTTATCATACAAATGTGCGTAGCAGCCACATATCTTCTCAGAGATAGCTACCACCATTTGAGCAAGTGTTTCAGTTATGCAGTATTACAGTTTCATCCTATTTCATTATTCAATAGAAGATATTGTTCACTGGATATTTGTGTTATTCTTCATATCTCTGTGTTTATTGTATTCAATATGTTAATCAGTTCATTATGCTACTAAATTCAGATCAGTGGTATCAGAGCAGTCTTCTCTTCATTCATTTTTTTTCGTGCATGTCCCTGACAAGATATGGGTACAAGAAGTTGGGAATTGAAACAATCGAGCCATTACAAGATCGGTCACGCCGAGCCCAAAAAAAATCCATGGGGGATGAAAAGAAATATGATGGAGCAGGAGATCCTATTAAAATGTTGCTTGAGGAATCCCTCGCGCAACAAAGGAACAAAATGATGGACAAATTCACGCAGATCCTTTGATGGTTGTCCACAAGAGAAGCATCTTCATCAAGCGACCATGCAACCCCCTTCAAGGTACAAGTAAATTTTTATATTCCATTATTTGAAGGACTGATAGATGCAGATGTTATAGATAAATGGTTGAATCTGCTTGTAGGATATTTTTCGGTCCATAATTTTTTCGATGGGGAAAAGATCACTTTTTCACTCCTCAAGGTCATTCCCCATGTTAAAGACTGGTGGGATACTTACTCTAAGAAAAGGGTCGTGGAGGAATCTACAATGTTTGTGGTGTCCCCTACATGGGATTCCTTTCGAGACGCCATTAAAGAACGATACTACCCTGTTGGAAGCTACGAGGAGAAGTACACCAGATGGACCACCCTACGTCAAGAAAGGGACCAAACAATACCACATTTCACCAATATTTTCCATACCCTATGCACCAAATTGAGTATCAAATACTCTGAGCATCATCTAGTGCTCAAATACCATGTTTTTTTGCATATATACATTCAAACAAAAATGGAGTTCCTAGACATTGCCTCATTGGGAACGACTTATATATACGTTATCAAGATCGAGCATAAAGTTAAGCATAAAAGGAGAGAGTTTAGATCTGCAAACCCCTCACAGCCGAAGCAGGGAAAAGGCAACCCCAACACACACAGGAAGGGACCAAGTCGAGATGGATGAACTTAGAACAACCAGTCCAATATGCAATACAAGAAGGGAAATGAGAAGACGAAGAAGGACATGGGAAAATGGTGTGAGTACCATAAAATTCCTTGGCACAACATCGAATAATGTCGCTCCAAGAAGTCCCTCATGGTCGAGCTAAAGGATTCTGAGTAAGAGGTCGATTCTGATTCCAAGTCAAATCCTAAAGGAGGGAAGCAAATTATCGATGTTGAACCCAGTGCCACTATTGCTACCACCAAAGTCCGACGAAGCGAACCAGAAGAAACAGAGGAAGGGGAATGCCTCTTTCACTTGAAGATGTGGGTAAAGGGGGCTCCGCTTCATTTCATTGTCAATAATGGTAGTTAGAAGAACCTGATTTTGACAGAGGTTGTCAAGCAGATGGACCTGCCAACAACACCACACCTGCAACCCTATACCATCGATTGGCTTCGCCAAGGAAGAGATATTTGTGTCAGCCAACAATGTCGTCTTCCCTATGACATCAAGCCTTTCAAAGATGAGGTACTGTGTGATATTGATCCCCTTGAAGTTTGTGATGTTATTTTAGGACAACGATATTTATGGAAGCATCGTGTTGAGTATGAGTCTAGACCCCATAGTGTTATTATTACTTTGGGTATAAAATTGTACAGGATCCCAAAGGTAGCGTCGCCTACTGCTATTTCTTTAATCTCTGCTAAGCAATGCAGTAAGTTCATTTCACATACCGGGAAGTTTGTCTTCTTTGTGATCCGTTCTCATATTAAGAATAAGGTCACCGCCACATCTGTGGACTCTACAAAAAACATCTCTTTGCAGCATAAGCAAGTGGACGGGATCGTGGAAAAATACAGAGACATATTATCCTCGCCTACATGGGTACCAACACACTGCCAAGTCAAGCATCCAATTGATCTGACCCCCAACGCACCTCTACCTAACATACAAGTCTATTGGCGCTCGCTGATGGAAAATGACGAAATCATGCGTCAAATCCGAGAGCTTCTTCAAAAGGGGAATATCAGACCCAACTCCTCCCCTTATGGAAGCCCAGTTGTACAAGTGCAGAAGAAGGACGAGACTTGGTGACTCTGCATTGATTACAGAGCCTTAAATAAAATCACAATCAGGAACCGCTACCCCATTCCTAGGATTGATGACCTTCTTGACCAACTCAAGGGGGAAAAGTTCTTCAACAAGATTGACCTAAAGTCTGGCTACCACCAGGTTCCCATCGAACCAACTGATGTATGGAAGACAACCTTCAAGTCTCAAGAAGGTCTCTACAAATGGCTAGTCATGCCCTTTGGCTTAATAAATGCACCAGCCACTTTCATGAGGTTGATGGATGATGTATTGAGACTATTCACCAATTCCTTTGTGGTAGTATTTTTGGATGACATCCTCATCTTCATCAAAATGTGGGAAGAGCACATGTGACATATTCAATAGGTTTTGAACACTCTGCGGCAACACAATCTTTATGCCAACTTGGAAAAATTCTATTTTGGCATGAACAGGGTCCAATACTTGGGATACATTGTTGATGGTCATGGGGTACATGTTGATCCAAATAAGATCCAAGTTATTTGTGACTGGTGAGCCTCGACCACACTGGCCGAGATTTGGAGCTTCTTGGGACTAGCCAACTTCTATTGACGGTTCATGTTAGGATTATCCCATATTCCATAGGCCCTCAACCAGGTGACCAAGGGCGATGGTAGGGCCAAGTTTGTGTGGGAGAAGGATCAACAATGAGCATTTGATGATCTGAAGCATCTCCTGTGCTCAGCTCTAGTACTCTCCTTTCCCAATCTGTAGCAACCATTCAAGATTGAGAATGATGCATTTGACTATGATGTGTGTGAAGTTCTCACTTAGCACAGGCATCCGGTGGCATACCATAGTGAGACCCTTTCCGATATTTTCTGGAAATACCCCACCTATGACAAGGAAATGTATTCCATTGTACAATAATGTCTTCAATGGAAACATTACATTCTAGGGAAAGAGACGATCATACACACTGATCACAAGCCTCTATCATTCATATAGACATAGGGGAAATTGCAGAGCGACCACCATCAGAAGTGGTTCACCTACCTACAACAGTTCCATCTCAACATCAAGTATAAGATAGGTATCTCTAATTGTGTCCCTGAATGCCTCAATCGGCCTCCTGTGGCTACACTCACCACTATGCTCCATTCCCATGGACATGAAGCATCTAAGTGGCCCCAACTTTATTAGCAAGATCTAAAATTTGCCACCACCTATCAACTCTTGGGTACAGACACAACTATCACCTATTTTCACATTCAGGACGTACTCTTATGCCACCTGGGCCATCTCTATGTTCCTACAAGCGAGCGTGCAAAGATGATTTGGGAATCCCACTATAGTTGGGTGGCAGGACATTTTGGCACAGAGAAAACTGTGGTCATTCTTTAAAAAACAATTATTGGCCAAAACTTTGACAGGACGTCAACAAGTATATTGGATATTGCACTTCCTATGCCATTGCCAAGCCAACCATCAAGAATAAAGGATTATAAACCCCTCTTCCTATTCTCGAGAATCCTTGGGAATCCATCTCCATGGATTACATGTCTAGTTTTTCATCCACCAAGAACGGAAATGACTGCATGTTTGTGGTCGTTGATCAGTTTTCGAAGATGGCCATCCTCACCACCTCTAAGAAGAATGTCACAGTGACATATACTACCAAACTCTTCTTCACACAATTGTGGGTCCGTTTTGGGATACCACAGACCATCATCTCTGACCAAGACAACAGGTTCCTCAGCACATTTTGGTCGAGTCTATGGTCTTTTTTGGACACCAAGCTCACAAAATCCATTTCTTTCCACCCCCAAACTGATGGCCAAACATAGTTCATTGATAGGATGATTGTGCATATTTTGCCAATGTACAATTCTAAGAATCCACGTACATGGGACGAGAGTCTTCCATATTTCCAACACAGTTACAACATGGCTCTCCATAGTTCCACTGGCCATAGCCCATTTCAGGTGTGTTTGGGATTACAACCCCTGGGACCCATTGATGTTGCACTTCCTCTTTCCACCACACATACACACTCTTCCTTTGATCAGTATGCGATCAACAAAGCCACCAGATTCATTGAGAGGATTCAACACATCTACCAACAAGTCTAGGAGATTTTGCATAAATCCAATGCTAAGTACAAGCAACGCCATTATCAACACAGGGTACCACACCAGTTTCAGGTTGGCAAAAAATTATGCTTACATTTGCTGAAGGAGCATCTCACCGGGACCCATAGGAAGATTCTCCCAATTATTTATGGGCCTTACACTATCACCAAGGTTATGGGTAGTAATGATTTTGAGTTCAACACTCCACCCTTCCTTGGCTTGCATCCAATATTCAATGTGGACCTCCTTCAAGCATATTTTCCACCATTATTGGACACCTCCGAGATCGCAAAACAACTGAAACCAATAGAGATCAACCATGATTTCATACAACAAGCATCTAATGATCACATAGTGTACACACAAGTCAAGGGCACTTGCCAGCAGAGGATCCATCTTTATCAGGTTGTCAAGGCAAGGAAACTCCTACACCAAGGCAAGTGGCTCACCTGGGGCCAAATCCAGCAGAAGTTTCCTCACTTGATGGGGGAACTCAATGCAATGGAGACCATTTCTTCATAAGGGGTGAGGATTGATCCAGGTGGATATTGGTGGCCACCCACCTATTCGAAATGGCTCCTCATGTCCATTTTTGTTCAACACGTTCTTTTGTACTACTTTGTAATTGTGGGTTCTACACTTCTGGGGCTATCTGAAGCCCCACACATACTCCATCTGGATATGGGTGGCCTCTCGCCTAATCCAACTGGATTATTTTGTATGTTTTCATGTCAAGACATCTTTTTGTACTTCCAGGGCCATTTTGGGGCCCTAAACGTTGTTTTTTTGGCTCGCCATAGTCAAATTGTAGACAGAGTCAGTGTTTGACAGTGGAATGTTTATTTCTTTGAAAAACCTTTCCAGTGGGCTATCACACACCTAAAATGGAGTTCGTATTCAAAATATATGACCCTGGGAAGTTGAGGTACCAAATTACACCAACTTACCCATAGGGCCCACATAATTTTTGGTGTTTCACATTCTAGGATTAGGTTTTTGGATGTCTAGGGTTTTTGCATTCATGAGTAATATCAAAAAGGCCCATGGAGCCTCATTGTAATCCATAATTCTCAGAAAGATGCACATAGCAGCCACATCTCTTCTCAGAGATAGCTACCACTGTTCGAGAAAGTGTTTCAGTTCTTCTATAACACCCATGTTTCCCCCAGTTTGTAAATATAAATATATTGGCCAAGAGACTATGGAAAACTTGATATGTGTGAATGTTTGATTTGATGAACCTTTGTATAAAAGGTTAAAGAATGTAATTTATGTTATTAAGAGAAAATGGATAAGTGTTGCATAACTGCTGAAAGGGGGGTTTGCCAAGATAGACCACAGATGTTATCAAAGAGATGGTGAGGGGAACCAGGAATGGTTGAGATAACCCCCACCAAAACCAATACCTTGTTGGATTTAATTTCTCAGGACCAGAAGAGTCCTCTGACTCAAGAATGAATTACAGTCAGGTTGGTAGGTGGGAAGACCTCCTCAAGAGTTAATGAGGGGATGGGACAGAGCACCCATCTGCAAGGTTTTCAGACCTGACCGCGGACTGGGAATTTGGGCCACACACAATCTTGTTGAGGAAGGAAATAAGGGAAGGCATGGTGGGCAGAGGAAGAGATGCGAAGAGAAAAAGATAGGAGAGACTAAGCTCTCAAGTTCGAGGAAGAACTGAGAAACGAACGTTTTTTGGTCGCAGGATGTAGCTAGCAGGGTTATGATACAAGATGATAAACGAGGGTGCTGAGTGACTAAGCAAGTACTCAGGTAGGCCTCCTTGTTTGGTATAGAGAGAACCCGTTGCCAAGATATTGTGGGAGAAGGAGAGTAACCTTTGTCCCTGACTGTTTTTTACTCGGAAGAAAGAATTCTCTCTCAAAGCATCGTGGTCTAGCTCGGGGGTGGCCAATGGTAAAACTATTAGGAGTGACTGAGCCTATGGTTGGGTGGAAACATGGATCCCTTTCAACAGTCACATCACGTTATCTGGTTCTAATAAGTGTTTTCATACTTTATGTATTAGATTGGAATAATGGATGAATGCATGTAATTATACATCTAAGAATAGTTTATGTATTGAATGATCAAGCTATGTGTATGCATTTGTCTTCTTGTGAAGTACTTATGCTTTTTATTGATTGTTTATATGCCCCAAATTATCCTTCAAGGTGTTGTGGCATGTAAACCTATAGGACGGTCGAGATAGAAAGTATTGTGTCCATCTGGCCCTGTACATCAGAAGAGGATATCTTCTTCAGAATCCTTTTTGTGCGATCGAGATATCATGCCCAAGTCCTTAGCAAGTTCACGATGAGGAATATGTGCTTAACTCGTGAGATTTAGAAGGACCCATGTGACTAAGATCTAGGAACCCTATGCTAATCCTAAGGGAGCCAAGTCCTTCTGGATTCGGAGCTCTCAAATTCTGGGACTTTGGAGTATTGTCGACCCTAATATTCACAAACCGGCCGAAGGCGACCGAGAGTTATGGTTACCTGTAAGGTTGACCGGTGTTGGTCGGTTTCCCTAGTGGTCGGATTAACCTATATTACTGACTAAATTGGGATCCAACTCCCCATCGAGAAGTAGTGTGAGCCATCGATCAAGACTTTTTGGGGGTTCCCTAAGCCATTGGATCTACACTGAGGTGACTTTGGCAGAGTACCACTTTGGGAGAATGGAGATGCCATAGAATCAAACTCCCCGAATGCCGAAGTTACGAAGTAAAGGAGAGCCATAGAATTGGGGGATATCGTCAGGAGCCCCACCTACTATCCGATCATTCAGGAGGAGGGGCCCACAAACGTTACTTCAGTGAAGTCTTACTTTAGGAGAATGGAGTGGTAGTAAAGCCAAAAACCCCCGAAGGTCGGAGCCGCGAAGTGACCATGTCTGTAGATCTAAGGATCCTTCCAGATCCCTCTCAATTGTCAATATACAAGGGATGCATGGCGCTAGATAATTTAGTCTGGAGACTGGGCACTCCGGGAAATTTGAGGTGTGGTGTGTCGATAAGATCTGAAGCTTGAAGATAAGAGTCGTCGATTCGAGGATGCTTCATGACTTTTCCTAACCGTCATATCTTGGTTGTGGTCAGCCCGACACTGACCAACTCCGGGAGAAAAGAGGAGTTTGCATCACAAAACTCTCGAAGGCTAGAACCATGAAGTAATGTGAGTCATGGATCTATGGATCTACGTGGCTGAATATCGACTGTGAGATTTGAGGGATGTTATAAGGTTGTCAGTCTGGTGTGATGTGGCAAGTCGACATCACCAGGGTGATGTGGACCCATGATCGATGTGCCACGTGTTAGCTCGATTTGTTCTTTTCATAGAACTTATATGCCTAATGGAACATGACACATGCCACCCCTGGCCCTTCTACGTGTCAGCCCCTCGTACGTGCCCGCCTAGCCAAAGTGATTGGTGAAGTGGAAAGAACTCCGGGTGTCCTGGACTTCGGGACTCTGGAGGATTTGGGGTGTAGCATTATAGAGAGACCCAAAAGGCCCGAAGGTAGGAACCACGTGGAACTCTTATGGGACTTCAGGAGTTCGGGACTCCATAAGGTATCATGCGTAGACAGTAAGGAGGCATTCAACATCGAAGTGCCAAATTTCCTACTATCCTACGTGTTAGATGAAGATTGAGTCTAGTCATGGGATCAGATGGTGGATGGACTCCCACCGTGGATGAAGGAACTTGGAGAAAATACATGTGAGGTGGATTCACATGGATGCCACATGGCCCTCAACCAATGAATTCCCAAATAACTTTGGGAAGCCATAACTTGCAACCTAGAGCCCTGATTTGAAGGTGGTAGCAGTCATTAGAACACTACGGGTATGTAGAAGAGGATAAATACCTTGGACAGAGGATTTGAGATGTTAAGGAGAATGAAATTTTGATTCCTCATCCCTAGGAAAGATACTCAAGGGTGGGGTGTGTTACAAATTGGTATCAGAGTAGGGTTACAACACTTGGCCTGCTTGGGCTCATGGAGGAGTTGTGTAAAAACCATATTTAAATTACTTTTAATGGTGACACCCTATCTTACCCCTTTCCTAAAGAGTCTGGTTAAACTTTTACTAAAGAAAAGAATGAAAATTTCTACTGTGTGTGGTTCATAAACTAATAGACTATTGGATAACAATACGTGTTTTTTCAGCACTCAAGTAGTCAGTAAATCGTGGGAAAAATACAATTATAGAGGATAGTGATGTGCTATGAAGTGGGGGATGGCTCCCACAATAGAGACAAAGAATATGACGAAAGGAGGGTAGTGGAAACCCCTCCAGGTCTGGCTAAAATTGTAAAGAACCTCATGGACGAAGTACAAAGTTGCAAGGTTGACAACAAGAGATTGATAAAAGCGAAAGAAAAACAAATGAAAATTAATGTAGTCTTGCTGCAGAGCTTATCCGATATACAGAGGAAGCTACAACATGAACCCACAACCATTCAGGTGGACCGACGACATACGAAGAGAATTCAAAGCCCACCTGAGATACGAAAACGTGGTCCCATAAGTGGCCACACTAAGAGGAGTACCTTGAGGAAGGTCCAACCTGGAGGTAGGAGACACTCATCGATAGAGTCCTCTGGAAACTCTTAGGGGTATTCTAGTAGCAAAGCTAGTTCACATTATCAAAGGAAAGGAAAGAAGCGAAAGCATTCCAAAATTCATGATCCTAAAGAGTTCAAGAAATCCAAACCACCCTCTTTCAATGGAGATATTGAGAAAGGGGAAGAGACAAAATCTTGGCTACTTGGTTTAAAGAAGTACTTCAGAGTTCATGACTACTCTAAAAACTTGAAGGCTCGAATAACCATCTTCAACCTGAATGTAAAGGCTTCCATTTGGTGGGAAGACCTTAGGAATGTGAAAGGAATCCATGAGAAGTAATTTTCATGGAAACAGTTTGAGAAACACTTCAAGAAGAAGTATCTGTCAGAGAAATACTTTGATGGGAATACAAAGGAGTTCTATGAACTCAGGCTGGGAGAGCTCACCATAGAGGACTATGTTAATACATTCCTTGAGTTATTGAGGTATGTACCCTACATAAAGGATGAAAAGGTAAAAGTGCAACGATTTATTAGTGGGTTACCTTAGACCTACTAGGACAGGATTGAGTTTTACGATCCAAATACCTTAGAAGACACTATCTGGAAGGCAAGGTATTTTTATGAACAGTTCAGGAGTCAAACAGAGCCTTGTGAGGACTGGAAGAAGAAGAGTAGTTTGAGATTCAAGAAGAAGGGGTTCAAATCCTCAAGATTTAAGAACTATGGGAAGGACTCTATGATGAGCCTTCCTACTAGAAGTGTGCATCAACAAAATTTCCCCTCCCAGAGTGGAAATAAACCTTTTGGAGCAACCCCAGGAAAGACTGATAACCCAAAGAAAGAACCCTTGAAATGTTGGGGTTGTAGGGAAGAACATTTGCTGAGGGATTATCCACACAGAAAAAAGAACAATAGGAGATTCTACAATATCCAATAATCTATCACATTCAATTATGTAGCTAGCAACATGCAACAGATTTATGCAACCTTGGATAATAACCAAGCTGACCACCAAGCCTCAGTGGTGGAGATGGAAGGTATGATCGCCAAAAGTCTAGTTTCTATTTTAATTGACCCTGGTTCTAATTTGAGTTATGTGGCCCCTCATATTGTTGATAAGTGTAAACTGCAACTAGTTAGACATGTTAAGCTATGGTTGGTACAACTAGCCACTGGAACCAAAAGAAAAGTAGCAGAGGTCATACCATCTTTCCAATTCATTATGGATGGATTTTCCACCCAAGTGACCCTTAACATACTTCCCCTAGGATATTATGACAAGTTGGTTGGTATGGACTGGTTAGCCACTTATAAAACCAAATTGGACTATTACCACAATACTTTGGAATGTGAAAATGAAGAAGGGATAAAAATAACCCTCCAAGGGATTCAGAGGCCTATCTCAGTGAGACGAATATCATCCCTTCAAATGAAAAAGTATTGCAGAAAGGGATGTCCTCTATATGCAATACAGGTGTTGGAATATTTTGAGGATGACAAACCAAACCTAGAGGACCACCCCATATTAAGAGAGTATAAATACATGTTTCTAGAAGAGGTATCAGGTCTACCTCCAAGAAGAGACATTGACTTCCCCAAAGAACTTGCACCAGGAGCAATGCCAGTGTCTAGAACGACCTATAGGATGAGTACACTAGAGCTATTTGAGCTCAATCTATAGCTAAAGGAAATGATGGACAAAGGCTACATCCAACCCAACATGTCTCCATGGGGAGCACCAGTCTTGTTTTTGAAAAAGAAAGATGGCACACTCCGACCATGCATAGACTATAGACAAGTCAATAAGAAAATCATAAAGAACAAATATCCCTTACCAAGAATCGATGACTTGTTTGACCAATTAAGGGGTGCTTCCATTTTATCAAAGATTAACTTATGGTATGGATACCATCAAGTCTGAATCAAGTATTAATACATCCACAAAACATCCTTCAAGACAATATATGGTCACTATGAATTTGTGGTGGTGCCATTTGGACTAACCAATTCCCTCGCCACTTTTATGTGCTTAATGAATAATGTACTCAACAAATTCCTAGAAAGATTTGTATTGGTTTTCATTGATGATATCCTAATCTACTCCAAGAACATAGAGCATCATGAATAACATATTAAATTAGTGCTTCAAGTACTAAGAGATCATAATCTCTACGCTAAGTTTAGCAAGTATGACTTTTTACAGAAGCAAGTACGTTACTTAGGCCATGTTACTTCTGAATAAGGAGTGGCAGTAGACCCTGACAAGATCAGATCTATCATGGAATGGCCTACCCCAAATGATGTATTTGATATCGGGTCTTTTATGGGATTAGGGGGATGCTATAGAAGGTTCATAAAAGGGTTTTCCAAGATTGGTTGTCCAATCACTGCCCTTCAAAAATTCACTTGGACATCAGAATGTGAAGAAAGATTTCAAGAACTAAAATACCTTCTAACCCAAGCACTCGTGCTAAAGATTGCATACCCTGATGATGAATTCCTCGTGTGTACATATTCCTGTAAGGAAGGAATCAGAGGAGTCCTTATGCAAGAAGGGCGTGTAATTTGATACGAATCCAGAAAATTGAATGAGCATGAAATCAATTACATGACCCGTGATCTAGATTTGGTTGCCATAGTGCATGCTTTAAAAATGTGGAGGCAATACCTTGTGGGTAGTGGATTTGTACTTATGACAGACCATTGTGGGTTGAGGTACCTGTTTGATCAACCAAAACTCAATGCTAGACAAGCTAGGTGGATGGATCTCCTTAGTGAGTTTTATTTCAAAATCAAACACATCAAAGGAAAGGAAAATAGGGTGAACATTTCCCTTAGCATAAGTGTGAAAATGATTCACCTGGATGTGGTAAGAACTTGTGAAACAAATGTCATGGAGAGAGTCAGGAATGCACAAGAAACAAATGCATTTTTCAAGACCATGATGTCATGCCTAAAGCAAGAGCCCACATGGATAAAGTATGAAGGATATCGGATGCTTGATGAGGGCCTGCTGACCTACAAAAATAGATTGTATATTCCCAGTTGTGATGACTTGAAGAGGTTCTTAATGAATGAACTACACAAGAGACCATATATTGGTCATCTAGGTTATCCGAAAATGATCATGGCCACTAGGAAACAATTCTATTGGTCTGGATTGAAAAAGGACATAGTTGACTATCTAGCTAAGTGTCTAGAATGACAATAAGTTAAGGCAGAACACCGACACACAACAGGGTTGTTACAGCCTCTACCAATTTTAGAATGGAAATGGGAAACCATATCCATGGATTTCATCACCGGATTACCAAAATCGGCCAAGTAGAATGATGCCATCATGGTAGTGGTGGAAAAGTTGAGCAAGTCTACTCACTTCATTCTAGTCAAGTAAACTTGTAAGGAAATAGATATTTCCAACATCTTCATGAAGGAGATATTCAGACTGCATGGCATGCCTAGGGATATTATATCTTACAGAGACAAAAAATTTACTTCAAGCTTATGGAAATCCTTAATGGTTGGTTTTGAGACTAAATTTTTGTTTAGCATAGCCTATCACCCTCAAACAGATGGATAGAGAGAAAGAGTGAACCAAATTTTAGAAGACGTGTTAAGGATACATGTAATGCATCAGCCTAAAAAGTGGGAATACTACCTACCATTGGTAGAATTTTCTTACAACAATGGTTATCAAGAATCATTGAAGATGAGCCCTTTTGAAGCCCTCTATGGTAGACAGTGCAAGATTCCAATTAGTTGGAGTAATCCAGTGGATATAATTACAATCGGACCCGACATGATGAAATAAATGGAACAACAAGTAATTTAGATTAAGAAAAATCTGAAAACTGCTCAGGGTAGATAGAAGAGTTACCTTGACAGAAAGAGAACTCCCGGAGAGTTCAAAACAAGAGACCATGTCTATCTCAAAATTAGACCCAGGAAGAGTTCCCTGAGAATGGAGCTTGTGCCAAGATGGCACCCTGGTATTATGGACCCTTTGGAATATTATCTAGAGTGGGACATGTATCCTATAGGCTAGCACTCCCTCCCACAGTGAAGGAGCATAATTTTTTCCATGTTTCATTATTGAAGAAATATGTACATGATTCTAATCATATAATTGACTGGTTTATGATTCAGGTGGAGTTGGAGGGAGAATTCTTGCCAGAACCTCAATGCATACTAGACAGGAAGGAAACCTCACTCAAGAACATAACCATTACACAGGTCAAGGTGTAGTGGAAACACTTTGGCCCAAATGAGGCTACTTGGGAAATGGAGGATGCCATGAAACATCCATATCCATTTTTATTTACTTCTCTATATACAGAGCACATTGATAGATAGAGCATCGAGTATGATGTTCCTTTAAGGGGGAGGAGATTGTAATACCCATGTTTCCCCCAGTTTGTAAATATAACTATATTGGCCAAGAGACTATGGAAAACTCGATATGTGTGAATGTTTGATTTGATGAACCTTTGTATAAAAGGTCAATGAATGCAAATTATATTATTAAGAGAAAATGGATAAGTGTTGCATAACTGCTGAAAGGGGGGTTTGCCAAGATATACCATGGATTCTATGAAAGATATGGTGAGGGGAACTGGGAATGGTTGAGATAACCCCCACCAAACCAGTACCTTGCTGGATTTAATTACTCAGGACGAGAGCAATCCTCTGACCCAGGAATGAATTACAGTCAGGCTGGTAGGTGGGAATAGGTCCTCAAGATTTAATGAGGGGATGGGGCAGAGAACCCATATGTTAAGCTTTCATACCTGACCACGGACTGGGAATTCAGGCCACACGTAATATTCCTGATAGAGGAAAGAAAGGGAGGCGTGGTGGGAAGAGGAAGAGTTGCGAAGAGAAGAAGAGAAGAGAGACTAAGCTCTCAAGTTCGAGGAAGAAATGAGAAACAAAAATGTTCTAGTCGCAGGATATGGCTAGCAGGGTTATGATACAATTTGATAAATAAGGGTGATGAGTGACTGAGGAAGTACTTAGGCAGGCCTCCTTGCTTGGTATAGAGAGAACCCATTTCCAAGGTCCTATGGGAGGAGGATAGTAACCCTTGTCCCTGACTGTTGCTGAGACGGAAGAAAGAATTATCTCTCAAAGCATCGTGGTCTAGCTTGGGGGTGTCCAATGGTAAATCCGTTAGGAGTGACTGAGCCTATGGTTAGGTGGAAATAGAAACCCCTTTCAGTATTCACTTCACGTTATCTGGTTCTAATAAGTGTTTTCATACTTTATATATTAAATTGGAATAATGGATGAATGCATGTATTTAGACATCTAAGAATGGTTTCTGTATTGAATGATCAAGCTATGTGTATGCATTTATCTTCTTGTGAACTTATGCTTCGGATTGATCGTCTATATGCCCCAACTTAGCCTTTGAGGTGTCATGGGACATAAACCTATAGGATGGTTGAGATAGAAAGTATTGCATCCATCTGGCCCTATACATCTAAAGAGGATATCTTCTTCAGACTCCTTGTTGTGCGACTAGGATATAATTCCCAAGTCCTTAGCAAGTTCACAATGAGGAAGTTGTGATTAACTTGTGAGAGTTAGAAGGAACCATGTGACCAAGATATAGGAATCCTATGCTAAGCCTAAGGGAGCCAAGTCCTTTTGGCTTCAGACCTTCGGAAGTCCGGGACTTCGGAGTATTGTCAGCCCTAATAGTCACAAACCGATCGAAGGCGACTGAGAGTTACGGTTACCGGTAATGTTGACCAGTGTTGGGAGGTTTCCCTAGTGGTTAGATGAACATATCCTACCATCTAAATCAGGATCCAACTCCCCATTGCGAGGTAGCATGAGCCACTAATCGAGAATGTTTGGGGGTTCCCTTAGCCGTTGGATCTACACCGAGGAAACTTCGGTAAAGTACCACTTCGGTATAATGGAGATGCCATAGCATCAAACTCCCTGAACGCCGAAGTTACGAAGTAAAGGAGAGTCGTATATTTGCGGGAGATCGTCAAGAGCCCCACTTACCGTCTGATCATTCAGGAGGAGGGACCTGCATAGTACTTCGGGAGAATGGAGTGGCAGTAAAGCCAAAAACCCCTGAAGGCTCGAGCCGTGAAGTGACCAGGACCATGGATCTAAGGATCCTTCAGGATCCCTCTCAACCATCGATTTACAGGGGACGTGTGGCGCTAGATCCTTTATTTTGGAGACTGGGCACTCCGAGGAATTGGAGGTGTGGTGTGTCGATAATCTGGTAGCCCGAACGAACGAGAGTCATCGATTCGAGGACGCTTTGGGAATTTTCCTAACCGTCAAATCTAGGTTGTGTTGATCTTGGCGTTGACCAAATCCAAGAGAAAAGAGGATTTTGCATAGAAAAACTCTCGAAGGACAGAATCGTGAAGTAATGTGAGTCGTGGATCTATGGATCTACGTGGCTAGGTATCAACCTTGAGATTTGATGGATGTTAGTATGTTGTCAGTCTGGTGTGACGTGGCAGGTCAACGTCACCAGGGTGACGTGGACCCACAATCGATTTTCCACATGTTAGCTCGATTTTTGTTTTTCGTAGACCTTATATGCCTAATGGAACTTGACACATGACACCCCTATCCCTTCTATGTTTCATCCCTTGGTACGTGCCCACCTAGACAAAGTGATTGGTGAAGTGACCGGAACTCTGGGAGTCCGAGACTTTGAGACTCTGGAGTATTTGGGGTGTAGCGTTATAGAGAGACCTAAAAGGAATGAAGACTGGAACCACGTGGCAATATTACATGACTTTAGGAGTTCGAGACTCCAGAAGGTCTCGTGCATATACAATAAAGATGCTTTCAACGCCGAAGTGTCGAATTTCTTGCTGGCCTGCATGTTAGATGCATGCGTGTTAGATGAAGATTGAGTCCAGTCATGGGATCAGAGAGTGGATGGACTTCCACCATGGATGGAGGAACTTGGAGGCAATATGTGTGAGGTGGATTCACATGGATGCCACATGGCCCTCAACTAATGAATGCCTGGAGAACTTTGGGAAGCCATAACTTGCAACCCAAAGCTTGGATTTGATCCTGGTAGCAATCATTAGAACTCTATGGGAAAGTAGAAGAGGATAAAGACCATGAACAAAGGATTTGAGATGTTAAAGAGAGTGAAATTTTGATGCCACATCCCTAGGACTGATAATCAGGGGTTGGGTGCATTACATATGCAGTTTTACAATTTCAGCCTATTTCATTATTCAATAGAAGATATTGTTCATTGGATATTTGTGTTATTCTTCATATCTATGTGTTTATTGTATTCAATCTGTTAATTAGTTTGTTCCACTCCTAAATCCAGATCACATTATGATTTTTTGGTCATGCCTTTTGGCCTTACAAATGCACCTTCCACATGCCAAGGGTTGATGAATTCCATTTTCAATCCCTTCCTTCAAAAATTTGTGTTAGTATTTTTTGATGATATATTAATCTATAGAAATTCTTGGGAGGATCATGTGCGACATGTTGACAAGGTGATACAACTACTAAAGGAGCAAAAACTATATGCCAAACCATCGAAATATTTATTTGGGGTGAAGGTGGTAGAGTATTTGGGTCATATTGTATCTCATGAAGGTGTCAAGGTAGAATCTAACAATATTAAGTCCATGATGGACTGGTTGATTCCCAAAACATTGAAGAATCTTAGAGGATTTTTGAGTTTCACAGGTTACTACCACAAGCTTGTTCAGAACTATGGAAGAATAGCAACATCTTTAATGACATTAACTAAGAAGGATGCATTTTCATGGACTACATAGGAAACTCAATCTTTTTAACAACTTAAAGAGGAGATGTGCAAAGCTCTTGTATTGACCACACCAAACTTCACAAAAACCTTTATTTTGGAACGTGATGCCTCGGGAAATGGCATTGGTGTTGTTATAATGCAAGAAGGAAGGCCCTTTTCTTTTGAAAGTCGGCCACTCAAGGGAAAGGACTTACACAAACCCATTTATGAGAAGGAAATGATGGAAATACTACATGCATTGAAGAAATGGTGCCCTTACCTAATAGGTAGGAACTTCAAGGTCAAAAAAGATCATGATAGTCTTAAATACTTCTTGGAACAAACACTATCTTCAAAAGAACAACAAAAATGGGTGACCAGGATATTGGGTTATGATTTTGAAATCATCTATAAAAAAAGGGAAGCAAAATGTTGTGGAAGATGCACTTTCAAGAAAGGATGAATATGTTGAGGCCTTTCTCTATGCTATATTGATCATCCAAACCGATTGGATAATAGAAGCGAGGGATGAATGGAAGAATAAAGAAAACATGTGGACTCTCATTCAAAGGTTGCAACAGGATTCCAGTGCATCAGATACATTTACATGGAAAAATGATTCACTATGGTACACAGATTGCTTATATTTATGTAAGAACTCCCAGACCAAACAAAAGGTACTATTGGAATTGCACACCTCTCTGGTAGGAGGGTTCTCAAGATTTTTGAAAACCTACCATAGGGTCAAGAAGGAATTTTTTTGGGATGGCCTTAAAGCTGATGCTCAAAGGTTTGTGTCATAATGTTTGGATTTCCAACAAAATAAAGTGTAAACAATTAAGACCCCAGGTCTTTTACAACCATTAGCCATCCCAAGTCAGTGCTGGGAGGAGGTTTCCATGGATTTCATCACAGGGTTACTAAAGTCTGAAGGAAAGAGTGTCATCATGGTTATTTTTGATAGAATGACCAAGTACGCACACTTTTGTGCACTCTCTCACCCCTTCAAAGCTAGTACAGTTGCCACTGCATTCATGGAGACAATTCAAAATCTACATGGAAGCCCAAAGATTTTTGTAAGTGACAGAGATCCCATCTTCACTAGACATTTTTGGACATAATTGTTTTCTTATTTGGGTACTCAATTGGCTCATAGCTCAACCTATCATCCTAAATCTGATGGAAAAACCAATATAGTGAACAAATGTCTGGAAGGCTACCTTCGTTGCTTTATCTCTGATAAACAAACACAATGGATCAAATAGTTACCCTTGGCAAAATGGTGGTATAACACTTCCTTTCATACTGCAAAAGAAATGACACCATTTATGACACTCTATGGATACCACCCTCCTTCCATCACTTTCTCTCTAAAAGAAAAAAATAAGGTTCAAGCAGTGGGATATCACATCCAGCATCAACAACAAGTTCTCCAAAACTTAAAGAACAACCTAACCATGGCACAAAATCACTTGAAACAACAAGCAAATCAACATCGTAGTGAAAGAAGTTTTGAAGTAGGGGATTGGGTGTTTTTAAGACTAAAACCATACAAACAGATGTCCCTCAAGC